>OZ022416.1:19989673-20182173 GCA_963989365.1 Rhimphoctona megacephalus | reverse complement strand
AGGGTAAAAATTTTGGTCACAATATATATATATATATATATATATATATATATATATATATATATATATACATTAGGGTCGTTAAAAAAAATCGATATTTTTTTTTCGCGGGCCTCAACGGAAATTGTTAGTACATTATGAAAAACTAATGTTTGCAAAATTTAAGTGGTCTAAAAAATTTTTTAAATAGTGCTCAAGCGACTTTTTGGTATTTTTAAATATTTTTTGTTGATAATCTCGGCATGAAAGTTCTTTTGTTTATTCTCATAGCAGGAAGTGTCAGTGCTTGATGAAAGTATTATTCGTTCAAAATTTGGACGCTCTGAAAAAATTTTCACAGCTGCCACAGATAATTTTTTCACATTTTTTTTTCAATTTTCGGCTAAAAATTACGAAACAATCGAATGTTTCACTACATTAGTTTATTTTTTATTTTCTCTCATAATAAGAGGTATAAGTATTTGATGAAAACATAATTTTCTTCAAGCATTAATGCTCCAAAAAGTTTTTTCAATTAGCTCAATCGATTGCTTTTCATTTTCTTGTGTATTCAATTAAAAATCATGATAAATGATAACAGAATGATTTCGAGCTATGCGTTAAAAAATATGTATTCTAGTATGTGGCATAAAAGAATTGAAAAACTTAATTCAGCATCCCACTAAACGGCTTTACATGAATTGCTATTAGCAGAACGCTGTTAAAAAAAATATACCCCAATGCCAGAAACTCTATAATCATTTCTTGGATGAAATTCCTGGTAGAATAGAGAAAAAAATAACGTCATAATAATTTATTCTTTTATGAATTACAAAACATCAATTTTGCTGAAATACGACGTACGATTCTTCTTACCATCCTATTTTGAAGATTTGGGCCACTTGTTATAGGCCAGCAAACCTGGACAACGTTTCGCAAACAAGCTCACATTTTTTGTTTCAGTACATTCTATACAATTAAAAATCTTTTTTTCCGTCCATTATATATTTATTATATTATGTTGAGTGTAAAAAAAAGTTCGATGTCAAAATATTGTTACAATAACGTCCAAACAGAAACCATGCAATTCGCTTTTTTTAATCACCGATTTCTTCGTTAACTTCTGCTTATACTTTCTCTGCTTCTAGACTTAATCCTTCAAAGACACATGAGATAGATTCACCCCTACCTATTCGATGATTAATTAAAAAACCTTCCGTCTTTGTATCAGAGCTTCATAAATATTATTCGTTGAGATGTAAAATAATGCATTCAACGTTTTGTCAAAGAGCTTTTCATTCAACGATTGAGTTTCGATTCGTCACCTGGTATTTACATTCCTGACCGTCTAACAAGTGTGAAAAATATGCGTGTGCTGTTTTGAAGTAAACAAGGTCATACGAACGCGTGCGATACAAACCGCGGTGCTGTTGAAGCTACAGCGCCATTGTTTGTTCCACTGTCCGTAAGTTTTCTTTTCGCGATTCAATGAATTGTTTCCAGTAGTTGTTGTAGTGAGGCACATGTCGATAAACGAAAAAACTGTAACGTGAAAAATGACTGCGCATTTTGACGATAGTAAGAGTCGTCAAATTTATTTAGTCAGGACGGAAATCGAAGAATTTGTGAAACGAAAATTACCCACAAATAGGGAAGCTTTGGGTCTATTTTTTTATTACCATCAAACTCTTAAATTTTCTATCCGAGAGAGTGCACAAAAAGTTATCGGGGAAATAAACAATATTTGGAGCGAAACCGGAATAGAAACGTCTCGACCTTGCGTCAATATTTAAAAAATCAGAAAATTGCGCTTGGAGTGGACGGCATTAAAAAAAATCATTTACGGGAAAATCCAACTCAAACGTTGAATGAAAATGTCTTTCAAAAACAGTTGGATGCATTATTTGACATTGCAAAAAAAAATATTCACAATAGTCTCACATAAAGACAAAAAGAATTTTTGATTGATCAACGAACAAATCGAAGAGAATCTATATCATGGATTACTAAAGAATCAAACTTGGAAACGGAGGAAATTTCATCAAAAGTTAATAATGAAATTGGTAATAAAAATAAGTCGAATTAATTGGTTGAGAGCAACTATTTTTCAACTGCATCTTCGAAGTAAGCACGTAATTTTGTAGATACTCGTATGCTGTTATCTGGAATACGTATTTTCAAACACATCTTTTGAAATTGTTCTATTTATTATTATCTTTCGACATGCTTTTTAGCTAGAAGTACAAGAAAATAAGAATCCGCTTAAGTTAGCTTAAAAAATGTTTTGAAGTAAAAAGTTTTGAGAAAATAGTCTCATCAAATATTTATGACTCTCGTTTTAATAGGAAGCCAAAAATTGATTTTTGTAGTTAAGAATTTGATTATTTCGTCATTTTTATCGAAAAATTGAAAAAAAATGCAGAAAAATTACTTGAGGCAGCTGTTCAAATTTTTTAAGAGTGATCAAATTTTGCACAAATTACGTTTTCATCAAGCACTAACACTTTCCGCTATGAGAGCAGAATTAAAAAAATTTCATGTCGTGATTTTCAACAAAAAATAGAAAAAAATATGGAAAAGTCGCTTGAGCACTATCTAAAAAATTTTTTAGACCATTCAAATTTTGCAAAAATTAGTTTTTCATAATGTACTAACAATTTCCGTTGAGGCCCGTGAAAAAAAAAATATCGATTTTTTTTGAACCACCCTAATATACACACACACACACACACACATATATATATATATATATATATATATATATATATTAAGACTTGGTACAATAAATACATATTGGGTGCGTTTGAGCGCTGTTTGCACAATTCGGACCGCGGCCATAGAGCAATGATACTTTGGAGTAGGCATAGCTCGGGGGGTAACATTTTGGAGAACATGTTGAGATGAGTACAGATATTCAAGATTTGAGATGACATAGGAGTTAAGGCGTTAAAGAGGAGTACCGTTATATATATATATATATATATATATATAAGTCTACAGATTTTAAGAGCGAAGTTGTTATCAAGTACAGCTGTAACGAGTTGACTTGTTACGTTGCTTCATTTTACAATTATTGCACGTATTTGTAACGTCTTCTGTAACGGTTTATACGGTGGCACGTAATATTTTGAAATGAATTATGATAACAACCGATTAACGAAGAGTAATTTTTAATTATTGATAGGCTGTTGAAAAAAAACCAGAGGGTCGTGCAATTTTCAACATTTTTAACGATTAGTTCGAGTTGAAAAAATCGAGATGAAAAAAGAAATATCGTGAACGATATTTCTTTCATTAATAAAAAAAAAAGAGACGTTCCTACGTGGACTATTTCTTTTGCATTAAAAATTTCAAAAACTTTTATCCACTAAAATTTTATCAGATTTGTTTTTGAAATTTTCTTCTCACCTATTTTCGATGGAACCCCAAGTATACCAATGAGTCGAAATCAGTGAGTCGTACACCATCAGGTTTCTGATAAAATTTTAAGAAAGAAAAATATTATATTTTTAATTTTTAACTGATTGAAATTTTTTCAGATGTTTTTTCATATTTTTTCATTTCAATATTTTTGCTTCTAACTTTGATAAATCAAACCGTGTATTCCGAAAACTATGGAGATAAGTTGAAATATCCAAGGGTTAAATTTTTATTTTTCAATTTCGAATTTTTGTTAAAAAATTTCGGCATTCAATTTTGGTTACATCCGAGAAAAATTCTTGTTTAATTTTCTCCATGTGAAAAATTTTTAGAAAAAAAATGTTTTTTCTAATCGTTTTATGAAATGAATTTGTTGTAAATTATTATTCTGTCTGTATATCTGTATATGGGGCATTCCATATCAAATTGACCTATCAAATGAGTTTGCATCTGCGATTTCGCTACAATTGGAATATGTTTTAGTGCTTATTGAAAGACATTTCTGTGATTTTTTTCGATTTTTTTCGGCCAATAGCTTCGGAGATATCGATTTTTTGAAAATTTGACGATTTTTTTTTCAAATGCCCATAACTTTTTGAAAAATTCATCAATTTTGGTTTTTTTTTTTTTAAATTATTCGTTTTCAAACGTAGTTTATAGAAAAGAAACGAATCAATTTCTTCGCTCCAGTCATCTACAGTTTTTTTTCAATTTTGTGTTGAAATCGCGTTTTTGAAGATGTGTGGGTCCTTCGATTTTTTTTTTTTAATTCTCAAAAAAACTTGACAGAATTTGAAAATTTTTAAGCCTAGTCCCATCGTGGGCCAAGTATTTTTACTATATTTTTTCGATTTTTGAAATTTTTTTTTTTTTCATTGAAAACAATGAAAAAAAAAAAAATTCACACACATAATTACTTGTTAGGTAATATTTTTATTGTGAATATTTATTCACTCTTTCTGTCGTTTAAACAATTTAGCTACTTTTCCTTGATCGAATGAAATCGCGTTTTTGAGAATGTGTGGCTCCTTCGATTTTTTTTTCATTCTCAAAAAAACTTGACAGAATTTGAAAATTTTCAAGCCTAGTCCCATCGTGGGCCAAGTATTTTTACTATTTTTGAATTTTTTCGTTATATGTCGCATGACAAAAAATTACACTTCGTTCATCAATCAATATTTAAAAATACAGTATTTTTCATTTTTGTTATCATTCTTATAATAAATATTTGGTATTTTGATTTTTAATGCTAACGAACGAATTTTACAGTCGTACTCTTGCTACCTTGCATCTTGCATCACAACAGCGCCGTCAGGCGGCGTGGCAATCGCCTTTTTCGCTACTGGTAAAACCTAACTTTACCTAAAAAAAACTGCTGTGTTTTTCACAACATTATCAACTGGTCTTCGCGCTTTTCGTCTAGCCTGCACGGGTGGCAAAAATATTTATTATTGATTTTGTTGTAGGCAAAATTTTTGTACCATGGAAACTTCGAGAAAATACTTTTCTTGTTGTAATCCATTTCAATTGAAAAATCACAATATCACGAAAGGATTGAGGTTAGCCACAGAAAACATGCAGAAAAAACACAGTTTCCTCCGTTCCGACTATTTGTGTTCGAACTGTAGAAAGCAATTCAATCTTATACATGCAAAAGATTCGACTGACAATGATGCTGGTGATGATATGGACGTCGACGATGATGATGAGAATCAAGCTATTTCCGAATCTCCCATAAGAGGTAAACCATGAGGTTTTTTTTTGTTTTTTTTTTTAATCTTTAAATTGTCAAAAAATACCTTATACGGTTTTTTATCATCCGAATTTTCACGTTTCCTCTGTCTTAGAATCACAGCCGATGTCTAGTGAAGAAATTGAATCCCAACCTAGTAGTTCGTCACAAATAAGTTTGGCTTCGCAACTACCCGTTATTAACGATGCGTTGAAAATGTTGAACCAATCGCCAATATTGTCTTACAAAATAGACAATGAAACATACTTAAAAACAAAAATCACCGATACTGCTAGCAGCTTGTCAATCACATTAGGATTGGGGCAAGGTTTTGAAAGCCAATCGGACTCAGACGATTATTTGACAATGATTGAGGCTTTGAAATTGAAGTTTCATGACAAGGATACTAACAAATCTCAAAAAATTCAAATCCTCACTGTGTTACCCCCAAACTGGACCATTTATAAAATGTGTAAAGTAATGGGTTCGACAAAATATTTAGCTAAAGCTGCTAAAAGCCTGAGGGAAAAAAATGGAATATTGTCATTGCGCGATCCAAAGCTAGGTAAAAATAAAAGTTTACTCTTTTTTAATATTATTTTATTATTTGTAATTTTACTCATTCTACAACCCTTTTGATTAGGCTGTCGTTTATCTGAAGATATTAAGTTGAAGGTATCAGAGTTTTATGTTGATGATGAAATGAGCATGATGATGCCTGGTATGAAAGATTTCGTTTCCGTACGAAATGAAAATGGCGAACGTGAGCACATTCAAAAAAGGCTTATTCTTTCAAATCTCAAAGAATTATATCAGCTTTTCAAACTGCGTTATCCGGATTATAAAATTGGCTTTTCAACATTTGCTTCGATGCGTCCAAAGCAATGTGTTCTTGCTGGGCCTGTCGGTACGCATACCGTGTGTGTTTGTTCAATGCACCAGAACATTAAGCTAATGATTATAGGTAAGCATACAAAAATTGGACTTTAACTGTTCATCTTTTTTTTTTTTTTTCTTTAAAAAAGTTACTATTATTGTTTTTAATCGATTTCAGGTTGTAACTTGGGCAAATTATCGAAAAACCTTGCGAAACCGTTAGTAGATTATCATGACTGTTTCGAAATCGTTATATGCGAAAATCCTTCGACAAACTGCTATTATGGCGAATGTGCAAATTGTCCGGGAATTGATAAACTCGAAGATGTATTAGTGAATCTGCTTGACAACAACTATGTTGATGATATAACCTACAAGCACTGGGTTGCTCATCCTAGAACGAGTCTTGAAACTTTTACAAAAAGTTCATTTGACTTTGTAGAAGATTTTTGTTCTCAGATGATTAATCTTTTGCCTCATGCTTTCATTGCTAAAGAACAAGCAAAATTTCTAAGATACAAAAAAGAATCATTAGAAGTCGATGATTTTATTGTGATATGTGATTTTGCCGAAAATTACGCATTTGTAATTCAAGATGCAGCGCCTGGATTCCATTGGAACAATAAACAGGCGACTATATTTCCAGTGGTGATATATTTCAAGACAGATGACGAATTATGTCACAGAAGTATAGTAATAATATCTGACTGCACTTCTCATGATGCTGATGCAGTTCACGTATTCATTAAAATTGTTATCGAATACATCAAAACTATATCGAAAAGTGCAAAGAAAATTTGCTACTTTTCAGATGGCGCGCCACAGCAATTCAAGAACATTAAAAATTTTGTGAATCTTTATTACCACGAAAAAGATTTTGGTGTAGATGCTGAATGGCACTTTTTTGCCACAGCACATGGAAAAGGTCCTTGCGATGGCGTTGGCGGCACAATTAAAAGATTAGCATCACGAGCAAGCTTACAATTACCATATGATCGACAGATCACGACACCTCAAGAGCTGTATGAATGGGCTGCACATCCTAACAATTTACCGTCTATTGAAATAAGATATTCATCAAATATTGATTATGAAAAAAACAAAAATACTCTGCAATCTCGATATATTCGAGCAAAACCAGTGACGGGTACTCAAAAATTGCATTGTGTAGTTCCAAATAAAGATGAATCAATTACAGTTAAGCAATTTTCCTTATCCGATCAAGGAAAAGTAGTTAAATTGTTTAAACGACAGAAAGAGTGAATCACAATAAACACAGAATACACAATAAAATTATTACCTAACAAGTACTTGTCATTGTGTGCAAATTTTTTTTTTTTCATTGTTTTCAATGAAAAATTTATTATAGAACTTATGTTTCTTAGAATAGTTGTTAAAGTCCTTTCGGAATGATATTCCTAGAATTTTCAAAAATCTTTCGAGAAAAAAAAAAAAATTTCAATAATCGAAAAAATATAGTAATAATACTTGGCCCACGATGGGACTAGGCTTAAAAATTTTCAAATTCTGTCAAGTTTTTTTGAGAATAAAAAAAAAAAAAATCGAAGGACCCACACATCTTCAAAAACGCGATTTCAACACAAAATTGAAAAAAAACTGTAGATGACTGAAGCGAAGAAATTAATTCGTTTCTTTTCTATAAACTACGTTTGAAAACGAATAATTTAAAAAAAAAAAAACCAAAATTGATGAATTTTTCAAAAAGTTATGGGCATTTGAAAAAAAAATCGTCAAATTTTCAAAAAATCGATATCTCCGAAGCTATTGGCCGAAAAAAATCGAAAAAAATCACAGAAATGTCTTTCAATATGTACTAAAACATATCCCAATTGTAGCGAAATCGCAGATGCAAACTCATTTGATAGGTCAATTTGGTATAGAATGCCCCATATACATCTGTATGTCTGTATAGTATTAATATAATGTAAAATATTAGCCTGTCGGTGCGAAAAGTGGGAATACACGAACGTCGGGGAAATGTCGAACTGCTATGATGGGCACTAGCCCCACGGGCCGTATGCACGGTTGCGCGTTGGCACGATGTCGAATTGCTACAGTTAGAGAGTTGCAACAAAGGCATATCGGGCAGGCCGGTTGGCATGGTGGGGATTGCTGAGCTGGACGGTGCGAAAAGTAGGGATACACGAACATCGGGGAAATGTCGAACTGCTACGATGGGTACTAGCCCTACGGGCTATTTGCACGGTTGCCCGTTTGGCACGATGTCGAATTGCTACAGTTGGAGAATTGCTCAATGGAGAGCTGAACAGGGCAAGTGACACGATGGGGAATTGCCCAATGTCGAACCGACACCCTGCCGAAGTACCCATGGGTTGCACACTGTGTCCCATGCAGTCCTATGGTCGTACAAGATTTGAACCTTGTGGGATTGCCAATCATCGCATTGGACATTCTCATGTATCGTCGAAGAATTATTTTGCCGACGAAATTGATGCGTAGATGGATGTTTTTTTTTTTTTCATTTAACTCTTTCAATTGTAACGACTAATTCAATTCAGACAAAAAAGTTCAATGTTAATACAATTTTTTTACATTAAAATTAAATAATTTTCGTTCTAAACATGACGTTTTCGTAAATGTTATTTAAAACCATATTAATGTAGAATAAATATTTTATTGGTTTGTATTTCAGCGGGTACTAATTTGTAATGGCACAGTGTCGCCACCGCTATGGTAGATTTCAACCGTATAATTGCTGTCTGAACAAAAAGCTAGATGTTGTTAAAATCTTACGTGAGAATGCTGTTACAGCGTAACGCTAAAATGCTGTTGAGATGTAATGTTAGAATGCTGTTAGAGCGTAGCGCTACTACGCTATTAAAACCTAACGCTAGAATGCTGTTAAAACTTGACGCGAGAATCCCATCACAACCTAACAAGTATACTGTTAAAATCTAATGCTAGAATGATGTCACAACCTAATGCTAGAATGCCATTGGAACGGCAGCACTGAATGGCGTCACATTTACGTCAGTAGTGCGTCATTCAGTAACGTTACATGCTAACGCAGAAAAAAGAGGTATTAAGCGACAAAAACGTACATGTTATTTGCGTTACAACGTGAACGGCACATGGCGCTGCGAACGCTGTTCTAGCGTTATTCTAGCGTCACTTGGCTATCTGGGAACTATCCTTATTCCATTCTCTGGATAACTCACTTCATTTTCTTGGGCAGGATCCTGGTTTGAATTTGTCTACTTCGTTCAATATATTGTTTCGAAGTACCCATAACATACTATTTGATATTTTTTAAATTCAATTAGAATACGAGTATAAGTGTCACCTCTGATTCTCATGGTATTGACTTCTTCAATGGTATTGACAAATATCGTGTTAATATATTATATTGGTTGCGGCATAATGAATTCAAAAAGTGGTTTCAAGAAGTCTTCGGGTCCTCTTTTTCTATTAGTATCAAAATTTGTATCATGGGAATGTAGCCGATACCTACAAACTTTTAACATTTTGTGAAGCGACTTGTGCGCCAAGTATTTCCACTTTCTGTCTCTGATTATGGTATTATGAATTAAAAATTTTAATACCAAAAGTCTTCGGCTGCTTACTTTTGGATGGGATTAAAATTTCTGTTCTCGAAACGCAATAAATACAACCAAATTTTCTGAACTTTGTTGGGCCTAAAGTGCACTATGTTTTGTCACTTTTCCACTTTAGTTGAGGCATAATAAATTTAAAAAGTTGTTTCAGAAAGTCTTCGGGTGCTTTTCTTCTGATAGTAATAAAATTTGTATCATTGGAATGTAGCCGATATCTACAAACTTTGAACATTTTGTGAAGAGGAGAAATGTGTGCTAAGTATTTCCACTTTTTAGCTCTGATTATGGCATTATAAATTGAAAAAGTTTTATTTCAAAAGTTTTCCTCTACGGTTGCTCTGGTTTTGACGGTTTCAAAATTTGCTCAAAGATGATGTGACTAATACAACTAAATTCATTCCATTCTCTTGGGTACGATCCTGGTCTGAGTTTGTCCGCTTTGTTCAATATATTGTTTTGGAGTTCCCATAACATACTATTTGAACTTTTCTGTATTCAATGAGAATATTGAAATAGTTGTAGCTTTTTATTTTCATGGTAGTAACTTTTTCAATGGTATTGAAAAAAAATCATGATTTCACCTTGTTAACCCTTTAGCTGCCATTGTAGCAAATTTGCTACATTCACTTTGATCCCATCGGTGAACCCGTAAAGACAATATAGCGGATAGGCCAGTTTACAGTGCCATCAGTCTATGCTAGATAGACCTCCAGGTGCCGGGATAACTTGAAATTCAAACGTAAGCATATAAATTATATTAATAATAATTTGTATGGATGGGCAATGAGTCAACCGCTGCCGTACGCAGATTTTGAATGGATTGACGATATTGCAGGCATCAATGTCGAAACAGTTCCATTAGATACTGAAAACGGTTATATACTTGAGGTTGATTTAGAATATCCAGAACACTTGCACGATGCGCATAGTGACTTACTGTTTTGTCCAACGCATGACAAACCTCCGGGCACGCAGCAAGAAAAGCTGCTTGCAACGGTGAATGGGAAAAAACGGTATGTCATACACTATCGTGCACTGCAGCAGTGTTTGTAACATGGTTTGAAAATCACCAAAATACATAGAGTTTTGAAATTCAAGCAATCTTCCTGGCTGCAAACATACATTGATTTGAATACTCAGTTTCGTACACGTGCGAAAAATGATTTTGACAAAAATCTATTCAAATTGATGAATAATGCCGTTTTCGGAAAAACTATGGAAGATGTTCGTAGCCACGTACAAGTCAAATTGTTAACGGAATAGGCAGGCCGATATGGATCAGAGGTTATGATCGCAAAACCCAACTTTCGCAGTCGAAGTATCTTTGCAGAAAATTTAATCACTGTAGAGTTGCGAAATCTTCAAGTCAAGTTTAATAAACCAAAATATGTGGGCATGTCAATTTTAGACATCTCCAAAACTTGTCCATATGCGTTTCACCACGAATTCATGACTCCAACGTATGGAAATAAGAGTAAAGTGATGTAGGGGAGAGGCGGGCAAAGCGGAACACCCGGGCAAAGCGGAACACCCCCCCCAAAAACGTGAATTTTTTTTTTCAGGGAAAAATCAAAAACTCCGATCATCCATTATACGAGATCGATTGAGACGACCAATTTTGGAGATGAAAAAAAAAAAATAAAAAAAATTTAAAAAAAAAGAGAATTCGGCAGAATTTTTTTTTCAAAATACTTTTTTTTAATCAAGAAAGCTTTTCGCTATTGTTGAAAATATCGTTCTCGTTAGGATGATTTTGAAACTTTAATTTGATAAATTCAATCGAGTCGAATGTAGACACGACTACGAGAATACCACGGATACTGTTTTGAGCATTTTTTTTATCAGTTCAGAAAAACATTATAATTTTAAATATTATTATTTTTCTATGTTTCGTGTTCAATTGTTTGTCCAACTAGATCCCACGCGGTAAATATAATTTTTAACAACAAGACAATTAAATCAAGGCAGTTTGTCGATAAGATAGACCGGCTGGGTTACCGACCGAGTGCGTAGCAACCGTATCAGCGTGCGCATGTGCGCATACCCAGCTTTGCCGGTAGTTTGACTCCATTTTTGTTATGAACTGTTCCAACAACAAATTAAACGACAGGAATCGACAAATAGACGATCCATCAGGATTCGATTAACTAAAATGGTTTATCAATACGTAAGAAAAACTGCCCAACAGTCATGGGATGAGATATCAATGGCAAAAGCCATTCGAAACATTATGGACGAAAGAATGTCTTATAGAGACGCTGCGACGCGATACAATATTTCGAAAACGACACTTGTTCGGAGAGTGAAAATTTACAAATTAAATCCAGACATGAGCTTAGCTATTCAAAAAGGTAAATTTTCCCTAGAACGCTGCGTGTGCATGTGTGCGTGTGTGTGTGTGTGCGTGCGTGTGTGCGTGTGTGTGTGCGTGTGTGTGCGTGCGTGTGAGTTTGCTTCTGATGTTTTAATTTTTTTTTTAACGCTGTGTGAGTGTGCGAGTGTGCTGCGGATTTTTTTTCTTGAGTGCTGTGTGTGTGTGTGTGTGTGTGTGTGTGTGTGTGTGCGTGCGTGCGTGCGTGCGTGCGTGCGTGCGTGCGTGCGTGCGTGCGTGCGTGCGTGCGTGCGTGCGTGCGTGCGTGCGTGCGTGCGTGCGTGCGTGCGTGCGTGCGTGCGTGCGTGCGTGCGTGCGTGCGTGCGTGCGTGCGTGCGTGCGTGCGTGCGTGCGTGCGTGCGTGCGTGCGTGCGTGCGTGCGTGCGTGCGTGCGTGCGTGCGTGCGTGCGTGCGTGCGTGCGTGCGTGCGTGCGTGCGTGCGTGCGTGCGTGCGT
Organism: Rhimphoctona megacephalus; assembly: GCA_963989365.1. Taxonomy (NCBI): domain Eukaryota; kingdom Metazoa; phylum Arthropoda; class Insecta; order Hymenoptera; family Ichneumonidae; genus Rhimphoctona; species Rhimphoctona megacephalus. The sequence goes on along the minus strand of OZ022416.1, from coordinate 20,169,744 downwards.
GGGTGGGTGTGTGTGTGTGTGTGTGTGTGTGTGTGTGTGTGTGTGTGTGTGTGTGTGTGTGTGTGTGTGTGTGTGTGTGTGTGTGCGTGCGTGCGTGCGTGCGTGCGTGTGTGTGTGCGCGCGCGCGCGCTCTTTTGAAATCGCTGTTTTTTCCGTCGAATCTTTGACCGTTTCATTTTTTCATATCGAAATAGGCTTGGGAAGGTTCAAGACGACTTTTGATTCCGAACAAGAACTCAAAATGGTTCAATATTTGAGCGAAATGGAGGAAAAATTTCACGGGCTCACGGCCCGAGAATTTCGCGCTTTGGCGTATCAAATTGCCGTCAAAAACAATTTGGAACACCCTTTTGTGGATGGTTTGGCCGGCAAAAACTGGATGATTTCCTTTTTGAGACGCCATAAACGGTCATTATCTCTCAGAAAACCGGAGCCCACATCCATTGCGCGCGCAGCCGGATTCAATAAAGTCGTAGTGGGCAACTTTTTCGAGTTGCTCGCGTCCGTTATTGGTCGGCTCGATTTGACGCCCAACCGGATCTGGAATGTCGATGAAACCGGATGTTCCACAGTGGCAAAACACCAGTCGAAAATACTGGCGACCAAAGGAAAAAAACAGGTTGGTGTTATTACATCGGCAGAAAGAGGGAAATTGGTGTCAGTTGAGATCTGCGTGTCAGCGGCTGGTGAAGCTCTACCGCCTTTATTCATCTTTCCGCGGGTAAAAATGAAAGAGAGTTTATTGGCCAATTCTATGCCTGGAAGCTGGGGTCAGTGTCATCCAAGTGGCTGGATGCAAAGCGATTTGTTTTTCGAATGGCTGAAGTGGTTTGTCCGAATGGTTGAACCGACGGAGGACAGTCCCGTACTGCTCCTTCTAGACGGTCACGTGACGCACACTCAAAATATTGCGACACTCAATTACGCTCGTGAAAATTGGGTCGAAATGCTCTGCTTCCCACCTCATTGCACGCATCGTTTGCAGCCACTTGACGTCACACTGATGCGACCAATATCGATGGCCTATTCCGAAGAAATAAAAAGATGGCATCGTTCTAATCCCGGGCAGTCTATCGTACCCGGCGATATCCCTCGATTATTTAGTGCTGCTTTCACGAGAGCTGCTCGCCCTGAAACAATAATCAGCGGATTCAAGACCACCGGAATATGGCCATTCAACAAAAACATTTTCTCCGATGACGACTTCAGGCCAGCTGAAGTGACCAATCGTCCGAATACTTCGGAAGAACAGGCCGATGAATGTGCTGACGAGTGTATTGAGTCGTTGAGCCAAGATTTGGCACGAAATCTTTCTCTGGATGCAGATGCGGAGGCTCATTGCTCTTACGCTAATATTCAGCAAAAAGATGCACACTCCAGCAACCTTGAAATTTCGATTGGCAATAATAGTCTGCAATTGGATTCTTCCCCTGAGTGGGATGATGAACCCAGCTGCTCGACAGCCGAAATGGCAAATAAAAACCGGGAAAACTTTCTGGTAACGCCGCAGGAGATTCTCCCAATACCCGCAGTAGACAGCACTAAACCTCGTAAGAACCGTCGTCGGGGAAAAACAGCGCTATTGACAAGTTCACCATATCGCCAAGAACTAGAGAATAAACAGACTGCGCAAAAAAAAGCAGGATCGATCGTACGAAAACCGGCGAAGAAAAGAGCTAAGCTGTCGAAAACTGTGGAGGAATCTCAGGAAGATGCAGTGTGTCCGTTCTGTGAGCAATTCTATTCGACCTCAACCGAAAGTTGGGTGCAATGCACGCAATGCAAGTTGTGGGTAGATTCAGAATGCGCGGGAGTTGACGACGATGATATTCAATACACGTGTGATTTTTGTAAATAGGCTAAACTTGTTGATTATTACGTTATTCATTGTTATCGTTAATAATTCAATTTTCTATCGAAAAATATATTTTTTCCTCGTTAAAAATTTTTTTAAATTATTTTACTGAAATCATTGTTCTTGGCCCATGCTCTTAGTCAAATGATCAGATTTCTCCATTTTCCACGAAAAAAAAAAAATCACGTTTTCAGGGGGGTGTTCCGCTTTGCCCGGGTGTTCCGCTTTGCCCGGCTCTCCCCTATACAGATACTGTTTAGAAAAGTCGTTAGTACTTCGGAGTTGCCGCATGAGGCTCTCAGTGCACGGTCGGTCTCTCGCACTTGGGCTCCGCTGTACACGGCCACTGGTCATTTTCCCCTCCCACTGACTTCTCTACTTTCCGGGTTCTTCCTCATGATCAGTTCGAAATTGGCTATCAACGGCAACGCTTCGCTACATCGGTGTGCTAATTTTTCTTTCACGACACGGGTCGTCTTCGGGTCTTTTTCGGTTTTCTATTCACACTCGGATATATTCATTCTACAAGCCTTTTTCTAATTCTTTGGTACCCTTCTTTCCGGTACCGCGACTAAAACAATTTACGACCAGGTTATTCGCGGTTATAATTCAGTGATCTCCAACGATTATTAGCGAGAGTGAATCGATTTACGCCCTGTTTATTCGAGTTAATAACGTGTGGAACTTCGGACTTTCTTGCACATGAACGCTTCGCTTCATTCTTTTCGAGCAAGATCTTTTTCAATTTAAGGTTCAGTTCAATTCACGCGAAGTATCACGATTTATGCCCGCGATACTTTTAACGTTTTGTTCGGTTCATTCCTTCAATTATTCCGGACCTTTTCAACCTACAACGACTTGGCTTTCCGTCGGATTATTCTATCGGTCTTTTCGCCACGAGGCACGTGAACGCCGGCTTGCCGCCATTGTTGGCACCGAGCACGTTTTCGTCGTCGGAATTTCATCTGATTATTTTCCGAATATTATCAGAGTTAGTTCGGGATTTATATCTGATTATTTTCGGTATAATTATCTGAATTTATTTATGTATTCATTTTTTATTGTTACAACGAATAAATCTTCGTGGTGATTGTTATATTTTTTAATAATCAAAGTATTCATCCTTTTTCTTGTGTTCACCGGACCGTTTCACTTCGTCCTAGTGTTGTGCCGCGCATAGCAACCCAAAATCAGTTGAAACAAATTGCGAAGTAAATCGACGGCAACAGGAAGCCAATATAAATAAAATTGTAAGATAGCACATTCCTACGTTCGATCGCCGCATGGGTATATCGACCCTGAGCGAGCTTACCCCAAAATGCTAACGGTGCATCACGCCATCGATCGCTCGAGAATATTCGATAGCCAATTAAAATATAGTAGGGGTAAAATTAATACCATTTGGCGGAAATTATGCGAATCATTAAAAGCCTCGACTCTGCCCAAATTCGGCAGTCTGCGACAATCTACGAAATAATCTAGAACGATTGGTCTCAAGGCAAATCACCTTGACTTTGTACACCTTTTTAACTTCACTTTTCTCAATAAACCTACGTTAACTTGTTTTTAAATATTGAGTTGGAGTTTCGGCTCATTCATTGGCAAATAATCCCAAAATACCCATCCTCGATAACTCGTCCCCACGTGACGGTCTTCGCGGCCACAACATTGGTGGCAGCGGTGGGATTGCCACAACTCGAGAACAATACACGTCTACGAGGTCAAACGGAAAGGAAGAAAGGACCAAAGAGCAAAAGACCAGACGAGAAATTCGAGCGAATAATCCGAGCATCAAATCGACAAGGACCATAGCAGTTCAATCCGACAACTTGGAAGCCGACTATCGTCTCATCGAGTAGCAGACCGATCGACATCGCAGATTCAAAAAATTGAAGGAAGGAAGAAAGAAAGATACCTCCTTAAGAAATACGACTACAAGCTACAATCAACAATCATCATGCAACAAGCGAACATCTTAATGTAAGTGACGGAACATTATTTGATTGTAATCCTGCAAAGCCAGCGCGTATGCGAAATAAATTTATATGTCAAACGACGAGTTAGTGAACCGTCTTAAATTACCGGGCGTAAGCACAATATTGCGTTCCCTCGATTCATTCTTTGAAGCAAAATTGGCATATTCTCGGAAAAATACAAATGCGAGTGAACCCGAATTAAAAAGAAGAAGAACAAATAGCTCAAATTCTTTAAGTTTTACGTCAGATGACGATTATCTAGACGCGGCACAGTCAGAAAGCGAATTTAGTCCTTCAGAAATCCCTGGAGAAAATCCCTTTGCCGAATCCACTCTTAATCCTACCGCAGTAACAATGGTAGAAACCGTGAATTTAGATGAAACCGCGACAGCGAGCGGTAGCGGCACTAATAATTCAAATAATGACCGCAATAACGGTAATAGTAACGGTAATAATCGCGATAATAATAATAGAAGGATAATAAGTAGGGCAGATAATAATGAATACCTGTCCCTTAAAGAAGCTGAAGCTTTAATTCCTGTATTTGATGGAGAAAACCCCAGACGCGCAAAAAGCTTACTCGACGCTTACGAAACAGCCAACTGTTTAATAAAAGACTCAGACAAATCTAAACAACCCAAAATAGTTTTAACTACTAAACTGACAGACGATGCAAGAGAAGACGTTCGCCATCAAGGCATAGAGACTTACGAAGAATTTAAAGAACATATGACGGAACAATATGGTATCAAAGGACAGTAAAAGCAATACAAGTAGAAATGCACACATGCAAACAAAAATTTAACGAAAGTGTAGCAGATTTTGGCAAAAGAATACAAGCCTTAACATCAGAATTAGTAGAAGCGAGTGTAGAAGATGAGTCATCGTTAGAACAAAAATTAGCGGTGGAACAATACGTAAAGAAAATGGCTTTAGCAAATGTTCAAAGAGGACTAAAAAAGGAATTGCAAATTCTCGTAAAAGCTAGGGGTTATCCAACCCTCAAAGCCGCAATAAAAGGAGCGCAAAACGAAGAAACTATCATACAGGGCTATGAATCAGTAGCAAAGCTGACACATCCAGAAGAACGAAACGAATACTGCCACAACTGTAAAAAATCAGGACATTTAACAAAAGATTGTCGGAACTCGTCACAATCGTAAAATAATTTACCTACTCCGACAAGGAAGGTAGATACAAGAAACGTAAACTCATTATTTTGTAACTATTGCAAAAGACCGGGACACGTATATAACAATTGCTGGTATAGAAATGGGAATAACGGTCCAGGAAATTCTGGACAAGGTCGAAATAATAATATTAATCACAACCAGGGAAATTATCTCAATCAGGGAAATTGCAGAAATCAGAATTACCGAAATCGCGGAAATCAAGGCAACAGAGGACAAAATCATGGATATCAAGGACAAACAGGTATTGACGAGAATATTGATGACGAAAAGAAAACACTCGGTTCACTCAACCTTAATACCCTCACAGCGACAGCCGCGCGAAAGAATGCGAGTGTCAGCAAAAGTGGAGTAGCGAGAGCTACAGGTTCACACAAAAAAGGTGGTATTAAACTAACCAAAAAATTATGCGAAATAAACGTCGTAAACCCAGAGGGTATAGCGAGCGACTTTCATGTATCATCGCCTCAAGCGATAAATAGGGTTCTTACTCTAAAGGCTGATACTGAATTAAAAAATTATAAATAAATAAAAGAAAAAAATCAAAGAATTTAGGAGAAAAATAATGGAATCATCAAAAATGAAATGATCAAAAATAAAATTCAAAAAAAAAAAAGTAAATGCGATAAAAGAAAATAACTACTAAGAAATTAATAATAAATAATAAAAATCGAAACATACTAATGACGATTTAGAAGATAAAATAAAAAGGGAAATAAAAATGAAACGAAATCAATAAAACCCATGTAATAAATAAAACAAATTTCTAATCGTAGAAACTTGTATAATACACAACAATGAAAAAAAATAAAAATAAAAAATAAAAAATAAAAATAAAAGAGGGAAAATTATTGATTAAAAATATCGAAATACTGAAATTTTGAATAAAGAACAATTTAAGGAAACAAAAGGATGGAAAGAAGGAAAATAAATTTCAAACAAATTAAATTAAAGAAAATATATATCGTTACATTAAAAAAAAAGAAAAAAATAGTCTTCTCACATATATATTCAAAAAATAAAAATAAACAGCGCGATAAAGAATAATAAAATTATGAAAGAATTTACAAAAAAAAATATTTTTTCTCCTATAATAAAATCAAAATATCTAAGAAGGGATAATAATAGAAAAATAATGAAATGTAAACAAAATCTTGAATAATAAAAATATAAAATTGAAGCGAAAAAAAAATTAGCTACAGAATGACAAGCAGACCATATGTCATGATAGAAAAGACAGTTTTTATTCGAAATCTTTTTATTCGAAAACTAATAAAAAAAATTAAAAAAAAACTCAAAATTAAATAAATAACAAAGATGGTTTCATTTCGTAATAAGACGCGGCTAGTAGTTGCGAATCAAACTTTCCAAAATAGACCGTACAAAACTCGCAATCAATAATGTTATTTCACGAATATTCTTATGTCATAAAAAGAATAAGTTTTATTAAAAATATGAGAAACGTAAAATTATCAGAATTATCTCCCAACAAGACTAGCAGGAATAGTTGAGAATTAACTACAAAATACAAGAATAAACTTGGAAAATAAAATGAGTATCCAAGATTTTATAATTACATAAAACCAATGAGATTAATAAAAAAGACAACTTAAAAGTAATTAAAGTACATAAATGAACATAAGAATAAAATAGACTAAATGGTTGAAAATGTGTAAATTACACAAATTCTTTTATTATTTAGGAAACTGTATGTCCAAGTTAATCGAAATCTCTGAGTCATCATCGAACATGTAATTTCATTTGAATTGATGATTGAATAAGTCCCTCGGACCTCTGAGACTCTAATAAAATTGAATTCAAATTTCATAATAAATGAATCAAAATCAAATCTATCAAGTCATCAAATCAAATCATCGAATCGAATCAAATTTATCTGGTATCAATGATGCGCAAGTATATCGAGACTTTTGGGATGCTGTTGAACAAGCAAATATTAAAAAAAAGCCTCTGAATCAACTGGCGAACATGTACATTCGAGTGATAAATTAACAAAACATATTTCACCATATAATTTGTAAAATAGTGGTAAAAACACCAAATATACGATAAAGTATTGTTTCTAGATAAAAATATTGTAAATCAAAAACTTCATAGTATACACAATAGCGAATGCACGGAAGTAAATTTTTGAAAAACGCATAAAAGAAAAAGGAAATGTTTTCTAAAGGCAAATAAAAATGTCACTCAAAAATTTATAAAGGGGACAGAAATAAAATTCCTACCTTACCAACCGTAAGAAAATTAACCGGAACGTGTAGTTCACTATCATTAGAAATAGTTTCACTATGATCAAGCAAAAGGAACTCGAAAGCCAAATTTGTAAAAATACAACTAACAAAAAAGGGAATTAGCACAATGTGGAAAAATTAAAGCCAGTACATCATCATTATAATGCAAAAAAAAAAATTATTTGTGTAATTTCATTAAAAACTAAGAAGTTAAAAAATTATGTAGTCCTAGGAAAATGGTGCTACACCGAATCGTTTACACAAAATGTTACCACTGGCTTTGGGCGGAAAATGTTCCGTCACATCCGCAAATTATCAATTGTTAATTATAAGCAAAACTACTCAATACGAATTCGTAACTTTTGCGCCATCACATATATAAATAATATATAAAATAAACGCAATAAAAACAAATTGTACGCCAAGAGACCAAATCGATACCAGCAAATTATGCTCAGATTATGCTGAAATTATTATCAAGCAATTATTTTCAAAAAAAAAGGAAACAAAACAAAAAGCCAAAATGAAATTTTGTCTTCCCAAGGGGGGAGGAATGTTGTGCCGCGCATAGCAACCCAAAATCAGTTGAAACAAATTGCGAAGTAAATCGATGGCAACAGGAAGCCAATATAAATAAAATTGTAAGATAGCACATTCCTACGTTCGATCGCCGCATGGGTATATCGAACCTGAGCGAGCTTACCCCAAAATGCTAACGGTGTATCACGCCATCGATCACTCGAGAATATTCGGTAGCCAATTAAAATATAGTAGGGGTAAAATTAATACCATTTGTGGGAAATTATGCGAATCATTAAAAGCAGTGACTCTGCCCAAATTCGGCAGTCTGCGACAATCTACGAAATAATCTAGAACGATTGGTCTCAAGGCAAATCACCTTGACTTTGTACACCTTTTTAACTTCACTTTTCTCAATAAACCTACGTTAACTTGTTTTTAATTATCGAGTTGGAGTTTCGGCTCATTCATTGGCAAATAATCCCAAAATACCCGTCCTCGATAACTCGTCCCCACGTGACGGGCTTCGCGGGCACAACACTAGCCTCTTCAATATTCCCGCAATTAAACCCAAGTTTTTATTCGAATTTTTAGAATCAGAATTCACGGTCTCCTCAAACAGATACTGATAGTTTAATTTACCATATTGAATGTGACGATGTATATAAGGACATGCATGAAATGCAATCTCGACAAATACGACACCAGTGACTACCCCCATGACAATGTATATGGTATACCGCTTGTCAACAAAAAGGTCCCTGGTCTCATGAAGGATGAGAACAACGGGGCCATAATGACTGAATTCGTTGGACTTAGATCGAAAATATATGCGACGCGAGTTGAGGGGAAGAAAGATGTTAAAAAAGCGAAAGGTGTAAAGAATAATGTTGTTGCGAGAATCATAAAATTTGAAGATTATGTGAAATGTCTCGATGAGCAGATTGAAATGAAGCATTGCCAATCATCGATTCGATCGACATTACATAATGTCTATACCATAACAGAGACAAAAATCGCTCTAAGTCCACACGATGACAAGTGGTATATTATACCTGGAACGGTAGACACGTTCCCATGGGGTCATTACAGTATTCCCAAATGTTCGGAAGCAATGGAAACGTAGAGAATTGTAAACCAAGAGCGCGTACGTATGTGTATGAGAGAGAGAGAGAAAGAGAGAGAACATTTTTCTTCAATATTTGTACATTTGATGTGAAATAAAAAGAATCTTTTTTTGTGAAACTCAATGTGTCCATCCTTTTTTTCCTTCTACCAGCTTTCCAGGGCTATGCAGAGACCTGCTTGGATGTGTCGGGAGGGTCATAAAAATAAACCAGACTTTTTTACGTTTTCTTTATTGTTCACAAATCATCCTTACTTTTCCAACTATTATGTGTATTGTCGAAACCTAGCCATTTCACAAGCAACTGACTACCACGCTTCTTCAAGACTTTTTCAATGAGGTATATGTCGGGATATTTAACTCGAAGTAACTCTTGTTCGTAGAAGCCACCTGCAATGGGCTCATCTTGATGATCTTTTATGTTGTATGTAACAGGACTAGTTTTTCTTACTCGATATATTGTGAAAATTTCCATTGTCCAGTTTGGTGTATAACCTTTTTCAAATACATTCTTAAATTTACTAATGCGTACTTTATCGCCGATTTTATATTTCGCCAGTTTTCCCACCTCAGTTTTATTGAAAACATCACGTAGTATTTGTTTTTCATTCGTAACATGAACATTTTTCGGCTTCATCTTAATAGTATGATGTACAGTATCATTATATTTAGTAATTAACATATCGAGAATATCGATCCATTTCCAGTTTCCGCAAAAACTGAATTGAATCTACATTTTATTCTTAAGTGTACGATTGAAGCGCTCACAAATTGATGCTTTTAAATTGCTATATGTAGAATACAAGTGTATATTATTCTTTTTCATCAAAGCCTTAAAGTCTGTATTATAAAACTCTTTTCCTCGATCGATGTGAAGGTTTTTCGGTGTGCGTCCTTTGCTGAAAATTGACTCCATTGCAGCGGTGACATCTTTCCCACTCTTACTCTTCAATGGTTTGGCCCAGACGAATTTCGAAAATATATCGATGACGGTGAGGAGAAATTTATGCTTGGAGTTATGTTGTGCATATGCAGACATATCTATGTACAAGATCAGCTTGCCACGTCTCATCCAGGCCGCGTATATCCACATGTCGACGTGGATAGTTTCGCCGAGCTGGCCTATGTAACTCCTCCACTACAGCACGCTTTTTTCCACTCATTCTTTCTTCCCCACAACGGCTTTTATCATAGATAGAAGATGGGAGTCTGAAGGTTTTTTCCGCTTCACATCGATTTTGACATCTTGTAAAAGTCAGATGTCACCACAAAGTCCCATGAACGCACTTTTTAAATCGTCTATTTCTCTACGAATATTGTCGAGATCAGCTTTAACACGCTTTTCAACAGCAGTCACATTCGAATAGCACCTTTCATTCGTTGAATGGGTTATACCACGAGTGATATCATTAATGTGACTGGTGAACACACAGAGTGTTACAACATCCTCCGCATTTTTTGCCTCACCAACGTTGCCCAGTCGTTTTCGTTCCAAATTATAATGACCGTCTGCGGTAGTCTTGAAACCAACACTCGGTTTACCCGGAGGGCCTGCACCACGTCTATTTAACTGTCGTCCAAACACATCAACGGTCATGTTTGGAATGTGTGAAAAAAGAGCTTGTACATGTCAATAAATGATTTCTAAATTTTCCAAAAAATTTCTAAAAAAATTTCTAAAAAAATGTCTAAAAAATGATGATTAAAGCATTAGCATCTTCAGATGATTCGTCGTCATCGTCGTCAGCTAAGGGCTCTGCATAGTTATCAGCATCAGCTAAGGACTCTGCATCACCTTCAATTGCTTCATGCCAAATATCATTAGAAGAAATGTCATGGAGCGCGCTGTTGTCTTCATCCTCCTCCTCCTCCTCCTCCTCCTTCTTGATATTCACTTTTTCATCCTTAATTTCATGCTTCAGATTGTTGTTATATGAAACCAGCTCCTCTAACGGTCCAACGATCGGTTTAAACACATCTTGCATTTTCTGCTGTGCAGTATCGCGGCCATTTTTTAACTTTCGATGTTTTCGTCTAATCGCATCACTCGCCTTGGCAAGTTAACACAATACATCCTTTTCTCTCAAAAGTTCTTCGCTCTTCATGTTGACGCAAGCAAGTTAGATTTAAGACTGTCTCTCATACCACAATGAGCAATAATTTATTATCAATAGTTAGGAAAGAATCGAATCCTCTTCTATATCTACCGGCATTCAATTCACTGTCCTTGTCAATCGTAATAAATCCATACTTGTCCGACTTCCAACATTTTACGCACCTGTTTTTAAAGCATGTATAAGTCATATCCGTATTCACATGGTCATTATACACATGTTTAAGGTTCATATCATCCTGTTTAAATAGCACTTCAAAATTTACATTGTCTCTCACGAGATGTTTCGGAATACGAGTGTATGTTTGACAAAGATAAAAACTGTCTATAATCTCGTGTCGTCCCATGGAAAAAAACGCTCTCACATTATGCTGTTGTTCACATGCTATATCGTCGAAGATGAATATGGAATTTGGACGGGCATCACTTGGTGTGATAACTTGTTCATGCTCATTGAATGGAAAATATTCAACTCCTTCCACCGGTCGAAGTAATTGCTCAAGCAGTCTATATTTTGGCTGCTTCAGCGATTTAAAGTAGAGATATATGTTTTCCAATCTCAAACCATTTGGATGTATTAGCAGCGTAAGTAAAGCATTAGTTTTTCCACAATTCGATGGACCACAAAAAACGGCACGAATACTGTCAGGTAGTATATTCCCATGACGCTTATTTTTCGTTGCACCACCACCACCATCGACAAATTCATCGAAATTTATTATGGGGAGTTGACCACCTTGTTTCTTCGACACCATCTCTCATACGACTGATCGGAAAAATGGTATAAATGCGACTTTAGAATGCGAATAATGCTCAGTCGAGTTGTAGCCGTCGGTGATGATTGTGCACGATAAACCTGGTAAAGGTTTAGTCAACAGTGTACTCAATAATCTCCCCGTGGAATTACATCTACCTGGCTACCAATATTGCGGACCTGGTACAAAATTGGTTAAACGTCTTGCCCGTGGTGATCCTGGCATAAACCCATTGGACGCTGCTTGCAAAGAGCACGATATTGCAAGAAGTTGTATGTTGTCGACTCACCGAATCGACAACATACAACTTCGCATTGTGGATCAAGACGGTGATTTAATAAATTTCCGCGGCGAAGTTATCACCATACGACTTCATATAAAATCTCGATGGGCATAGTCTACAATCGTAATATTAATAAGGCAGCATGGGATCGCGAAACCAGTCGTCGATCAACACTCAAAGCGCTAACACCGCAAAACCTGCTACTCTTGAAGAGTTTGGGTCTCAAGGTTCGTGGAGTTCGCGTGTGAGAAATTATTTACTTTGTACGTTGTGCATCTGTTGCGCGCAATAGAGGAAGAAATCGTAAACATTCAGACACCCATTATCTTCGATGAATCCATCATACATTATGAGGTTCATGTTCATCAACCATACGCATCGTCAACATATAACAACAGTGATGAAATACGTATTTCAATCCAGCATCAAGATTTATCAATCCTACCGAGCAAAAGTTCAATTCACATTTGTGGAAAACTGACAAAGGACGATGGTACAGCGTTAAATGCAACGAGTCTCGTCAACAATGCCATATGTCATTTATTCGAAGAAGTACGCTATGAACTTTATGCAACAGAAATTGATCGTAATAAGAATCCGGGTGTTACGTATCTCATTAAGGGATATACATCTCTTACACCTGCCAAGAGCTCGATGCTTGAAAACACTGGTTGGCTCGATGTTGAAGAAACAAAACAAATCGTGAATGCAGCGGGTAACTTTGATGTATGCGTACCGTTGAGTATGCTGCTGGGCTTTGCTGAAGATTATCGAAAAATGATGGTGAATGCGAAGCATGAATTGATTTTGACCACATCGCGTACTGATGACAATGCGATAATACAAATTGCCGCTGAAAATTATAAGCTCACATTGCAGAAAATCGAATGGCTTGTACCGTACGTCACCGTGGGGGATCAACGAAAAATTCAACTTTTAAAGTTTATCGCCAAAGACACACCAATTTCCATGAGTTTCTGTCAAAATTTCAACACAGCTGGAAAAACCACGATATGTGATTCTTGCATTTCAAATGGGACGAAAAAATAATAAGACAATGAATGTGAGTTGTTTCGATCATTGTAACGTGACCGATGTGAAACTATACTTAAATTCGCAATGTTATCCGTATGGCAACATGAATCTGAATATACAGCAAAATCAGTATGCATTACTCTACGACATGTATACAAACTTTCAATCCATGTACTATAATAAGGAGACTGAACCATGGCTGAACAAAAAGGAATTTTTACAACATGCACCTCTCGTTGTGATTGATTGCTCGAAGCAAAATGTTTCTCTCAAGTCTGGACCTGTGGATGGACGTCTCGAATTTGAAATGAAAACGAATGTACCTGCGCAGACATGTGCATACTGCCTTATTCTACATGATCGTATTGTAGAGTATAATCCCTTAAGTGGTGGGGTGAAAAAATTGGTATAAAATGGCTGAAGTGACCACATTGGACATCAGTCGAGATGGAGTTTATCGTTGATCTACAAGGTTTCAAGGGGCCCATCAACGAGTTTATCCTCAAAGAAATTTCAATTATTCGAGCAGATGTGAAAAACGCCGAACCTCTAATGCTCTTCTTCGAACCACCATACGCATGGGACACGCTACCAGCAAAATTTCGAACCATGAATAAATGGTTGCAGCGTAATTTCCATAGAATATCATGGGACTATGGTCTTATACCATACGACGCAGCGAAACCTATAATTCAAACAATTTTACAACACGCTCGCACCATATTTGTGAAAGGCTGTAAAAAGTCTTCGTGGTTAGCGAGCTTCTTGGATTTGTTAATGGAGATTGTTGATTTAGAGACTCTGGACTGCCCATCGTTGAAGAAATTGTTAAAAACTACATCGAATTGCCCCCACCATACCAATGAATTGAAATTCAACTGTGCAACGACGAATGTAAAAGCTTTGACAAGCTGGTTATATGTATACCATGCCTTATATAAACGAGGGATTTTTTAATAAAGAAAACATTTTTGAAATGGTTTTTTCTAATTTATTTATACAAAATTTCCTCCTCCTCCTCCTCCTTCACATTACAGAGATTTTTATATATATATTTTTTTATTCACGTTGAAATTTCATGAAACTCGACGCCGTTCCAATCTCCGCCGATGTATTTCATACCGAGTTTTCCAGTATGAGCAGCTTCCAATAGTTTTTCATACGCCTCAGGATCTTGTTCAAATGCCTTGACGACTCGGGGTGGCAGGAAGACGGTGAATTCACTCTGCACTTCCACGACGTATCTTGGGCCGTACTTGGTCTTTGCCGATCGAATATCAGAGATTCCATAGGCACCGTTGACTTCAAGATCTTTCAGTTTTTTCGTTGGCAGATACTCGGACCGCTTAGTGATATCGTTGATACCAGAAAACGCCATCGTTGTCGAATGTGGAGGTTTTTTTTTGGGAAAAAATTACAACTTGTAGGAAGCTTCTAGAGCTGTGAATTGATGCTGATCTCTTCCATGCTCGACTATTTGTACCATCCATCCCTTCCATAAGTCCAATCCCCTTCCACTTCCCAGAAAAATTGGTTCAATCATGTATTATGCAGCCTCATACAGGTTTGAACATGTCACCACCTGCATCTTTGGCAGCTGCTTCTTCGAACAATGCATATTCCGCAATAGCAGATTCTTTCCCACGCATTTTCCGAAGATCTATTCTTGTCGAACAATGGATCCACGTTTCTTTGTTTGCACACCTGCATTCGAGACAGGTTTAAACATGTTCAACGCTCTTGCAACACTCTCTGCAGTTACGACGTTGGTGTACGGGGCCATCGATGTGATCTCCCGTCGATGGTGTGTTCCAATGTTCGTAACATCGTCTATATGATATAATCTCACTATCAGATTGATAATATTCTGGTAAACGATTCCACAAATAATCGGTAAATTCACTGAAGTACTATTTAAATATTGTTGGCGATATAATTCGTAGCTCCTCCGTCGTCATTTCTCGCGGATTCTTCGTACGTCGAATTGCATATATATTCACCAATTCTTCCATTCCAAAACACTTTTCACAATTTCGACGCATAGGTCCAACAGCATCAACATGAGTCAGTTCCCATGGTGGATTAAAATGATCATCACACTCATGATATGATTGTATCTCATTATCACACTGTAAATGCTCTGGTAAACGATCCCACAATGAAGTTATACAGTAGCTAAAATATTTTAAAAGTAAAGCCTTGGGAATCGATTCGAGTTCATTTTTCGTCAATCTCGAGGGGTCTTTCGACGGGTGGATTGCATACAAGCTTGCGCATCTATCCATCTCGACGTCTACTTTCAGAATAAACATTTAACTCTCAATCTTATAAGTTTATCCACTTTTTCAAACTAAAATTATTTAAAAATAATCATACATCTCTCACACTCACTATACCCCGCATTTCCCCTACCCTGGCCCCACCCGTACAGCATCAACGCAAGACTGTATATAACGCAAAAAATATATGGACTAGCAGGTAGGAGATTTATCTTTTGTTAAAATTCTACCAATGCACCGTTTTATGCAAACAATGACTCAATGGAGGTCAGGTGTGATCGTCACCTGCAAGTTTTTCTAAATGCGTTTAACTTTCTCTACAACATAAATGTTTCTATAACCTTGTAAAAAAAATCCTACTGCCGGGGAAAAAAATCCGTTGGAAGTAATACATTTTATTGAATGACTTCGGTTGGGGTCAAGACATCCCTTGACCAGCATGCTAGCGCGCTGGTTTATACAGGTACGTGACATTGGATACGCTGAATGACCATTTTTTTTCATTTTAATAATCCGAATGAGAGAAACTTGTTTACTGTTTGAGAAAGTCGTGCTAGAAAGAGTACGAGGAAGGGTTGTAAAAGGAAAAGTGCAGTTACTGCCCTTCAGCAATGTCACGAATAAAATTTCGTCACATCAACGCCAGATCATTTCAGTTCGTACATCTCGTCTGAACACTTCTTCTGAAAATGACAAGCACGCGTACTGAGTCGAAAATCGCGAGTGTAACAAATGAAGGTGTAAGTGATAGACATGTGTGTGATTCCATAGTGAATATGGATGATCGCGCCATTGTAGACTTGGTGAGTGAGTGTGATTTCGTGGCTTTTCTCGAGGATGTTGTGGAATCTCAGGGATCGAACGTGGGTCACGAGGATTCTGAATCCAATTCGGAGGAGAGTCCTGCAAGTCCATCGTCTGATGGAATTTTCCATGATTTGTTGTGGCCTCCACGTTTCGTATATGAAGCCGCTGGTGAATTACCCTGGCCTCCACGTTCGAACTATCAAGCCAGCAGTGACTTGTCGGGGCCTCTACTCTCGAACTGTGTGTGCATAGTTCGAGAATATTACACCGATGGTATGGGGTATAATATTTGCGTGGATTGCCAGCGGTATTATTCGTTCGCATATCGATATTTCACATACACCTACAATCACCGGACGGCCCCCGTTTGCCAACTACCAGATATTGGATGCTGGATGTGTGGCCAATCCTTGACTATCCAAATGTCATACCCACACTCATGTTAACGATGTACTCCACCTTGGTAAGTCGCAATATACATATTATTCTATAATATCTCTCCCCCTTCATTTTCTCAAGACGAAATTATTAAAAAGTCGAATTTTTCATTCCTTTGTTTCAGATGGGATGACGTAGAATTCTACAAAAATATAATTGAATATATTTTGAATGAAAAATATATTTTATTAAAATACAGAAAAATATGATTAATTAATTGCACGTTTTCCCATTGTTAATTTTCATAAATCGCGTTTTTTAATTTAATTCCTATAAATCTATCATTGAGAATGTGATGTTTAAACACCATTTCTAAAGACTTCCAGTAATAAATATCATTTTTTTTTTACGATTTGACTCGAAATGTAACTTGTACGTCGTCTCGACGATATCTGGATCTTCCCTAAAATGGTTTGCCCTTATATACGCGTTTTTCCAGAGGTGTGGGTGAATAAGAGGGATACAAATTCATGGATTTTTACTTTTTTCGAAGGCAGGTGTGCGAGATGAAAAGGAAATGGTCCAGCATCCATTCACGTAGCTAGTAATTATTGCAGAAAATAGAAATCTTATGCAATTCCCAATAACTGCAGCTAAAATCTGGGGGAAAGGCAGGTGACTTGTCAAAGAAAGTCTCATGAATGAGCATTCTTGTGGAATTTGACTAAAAGGTGACTTTTCAAAGAAAGTCTCATGAATGAGCATTTTTGTGGAATTTGACTAAAATGTCTTCATAATGTCTCTGCAGGTTACAAAAATGTGTAACAGGACACATAAATCTATCATTGGGGATGTGATGCTTAAACACCATTTGTAAAGACGTCCGGTAATAAATATCATTTTTTTTCTCTTTTTCTTAGAAAGAGTGACAATACGTCAGCATTTCTCTAAGCATTGCCGCACAAGTTCAAACAGGTCCGTTGCATTGTGATCCCCATCTCGCCACTTCCCCCTCCACTCCCCCGCTTCCTGAGATACTTCCCCTCCCCCGGAGATCGTTCCCCCTCCAGACCCAGGCACCCTGCTGTGAAAAGTGGATTAGAACTGGCATAGCCTTACTACTGATATCAAACAATTGTCCATGGTTGCCACTACTTTTTCATTTATGATGTTGACCGTACCTCGTCGGATTTTCGGTTCTGATGGTCCTGGAATTGCCAACTCATCAGAAAAGTTACTTCGTTGAGTATTAATTTCTTGACTACTTTCACTAGTAGATCCTACTAATTCAACCACAACATCTGAAACATTTATAAAATCTGATAATTTAAATTTATATTATGAAACTCTGGTTTACAATTTTTTTTAAATTGAAAAAATTATTTTTCTCAATTTGCAAAAAAAAATCGTTAGACAAGAATTGCCTTTTCTGAATTTATTTTCAAAATAAAATTTACAAATTAAATTTGAATCTAAAAAATAAATTTAAATTAAATTTTTTATTTTAAATTTTAATTCTAAATTTAACTAGTGAATATGATTTAAATCGAAAATGTTTGACTTAATATTTCAAATTTAGAACTTTAATTAAATTAATAAATTAAATTTGAATCAAATTACATTTTTTTAATCAAATTTCAAATTTCAGTTTGGAATTGAATTTAAAATTTAAATTGCAATTTAGAATTAAATTGTTTAACAAATCAAATTTAAATTCAAATTTAAAAGTTAATATTACAAATTTTAAATTAAGGAGGGAATTTTCTTTGTTGTCTTATAAACAAAAAAGAAAATTAAATCTGCAAATATACTTACCGAAGTTATGCGATTCTCTTTCTCGCTGCTTTGCCTTGTGAAGCTCGAAAATATAATCAACTTCCTCCGCGGTAAATTCCTCATCGTGTATTGTTTGGATATCACCAATGAATCCCGGCCTGCCTAGCATTCTTTGGTTTTGCAAGAACGACTTCTTGTCCTGATCAATTGCGCTCATGATACTTTCGTTTTGACTAGCGACGTGAAACAACATATCCAATTCTGTTTTGAATTCTGCCTCTCTTTTTGCATTGAAAGATTTTCTCGCACATTTTTGCACCAAACGATAACTATTGTACAATTTCTCAATTTTTTCGATGCACTTCTGATCCGATTGGATTGGTATACCGGCTTTGTTCCAGAATACTAGAACTTCTTTGACTACAAGCCTTGCACTTTCACGAATGATGAACTTCAGATGACGAAGATTAAAAAACAACACTTGTAGAACTTGCTTCTTACTTGGAAGTTTATTGCCAGTGATTTGATTTTTAATATCTCCAATTAGAAATAACTTTTCGCGCAAGTAATATATCGAACTCATTGTTGGAAATTACTTTGCAGTTCGACATTCAATAACACCCCACTGACACAAGTGGAGGTTATGTTAGTAACGTGAACGCCACACGCAAAACATACATTAAGAGTCATCGAGCGATGGCATACACAGCGCCAGGTGCCAAAAAAGTAAACTAAAATCCGTTTCTACTGGATTTCGTGGCGAATATAACGATTACACGAATATAAAAAATATCAAAAAATTCGGTTTAATTACCCGATTCCGGCTGTAGTCTGTTTTCGGACATCAGATATCTCTTATCAACACAATAAATTAACAAAAATATGAGACGGTTTGCTCGCGTCATGACAACTTTTACGCCAGTCACAAAGATTATTTAATTATAAATTATACTACAATTTGTAATTAAATAATCTTTATTATGTAAACGATAATAACTTGAAATTGATTGATATGACAATAAAATTATAGAAATGATTTTTTTTCCTTTGTCAGTAAACTTAGCAGCTGTCACAACAACTGTCAAAATTTAGATGTCAGATTCTTTTTCAGCGCTCGTTAATACCGCTGAAAACTCCTTTTTTAATGCGAAAACAAAAAAATCAACATAAAAAAATTGACAGTTTGATCACTAATGACAGTTTTTGATAGCTGCAATTGTGAAAAAGTGAATTCTGACTATAAATTTGTAATTAGCGACCTGAAAAACATATACAATCGTACTAAACAATTGTATCTTTACGGAAAATCGATAAATTGACATTTTTCGATAAATAATGACAGCTTTTTGACAGTTGTAACTGTCAAAAATTAAATTCTAACACTAGATTCGAATTCAGCGACCCTAAAAACATAAATATATCAATTTTCAGATTTTTAGCTCTAAAACAATAAAAAATATACTTAAAAATTGTTAAAAGTTCAAAAACTCCGTTTAAATCACGTGTTAAAATCCAGCCTCTTGCCGGCACAATAAATTACAATGGGAAAAATCTGAAAAAATGCAGGCATTATTTTTTCAATATTCTGAACCAGTTTCTGGGGTGAGATCTAAGAAATTCGAACTTTACCAAAATAACGGACACCCTAGTCAGCATCGCCGCTTACATTGCTACCTGCACTTTTAACGAGGGTATATACGGTTTGCTAGCAGTCTTTGATACTATGGGGATCAAGTTGGGACTACACGCCCATGCGTTTGCCAAGGCCGAAGATTGTATTCGAGTCAACAAAGCTAACCGGCGATCCCTGGAAACCACTCGAGAGGCGAGGGTAGCTCGGTGGCAGCTGAAAATTGCTTCAGATGCAGTCAATAAAGCGCAGGAAGGCGAAGTATATGGCCCAGGAATAGATGACTCTATGTAAGTTACAAAAAAAAATTTTTATCTGCATGCAAATCGTACTCAAATCTTTAAACCCGTTTTTCTCGAAACCATGTTTTCGAAGTCGGTGATCACTGCAACTCGAGAACGGCTTTACCGGTCGAGTTGAAATTTATATCCCTTCTTCTATACATAGTTGTCCTCCGGATGAACGAAGGATTTTTTTTGGACAATTATTTTTTTATTTATAATCAAAAATGTAAGTGAAATTTTGGTCAAAACAACACTTTTGACTTTCAACGTCCGCCATTTTGTGAAAAATGGAAATTTTTCAAAACCCTTCGTTCATCCGGAACATTATATAATTAACTAAAGTTCCCCCCCTGTTTTGTTGGTTTCAGATAATCCGCTGCAGCGCGAGAGTGATCACCGCAAAACCTGTTTTTTTTTGCAGCGCCCTCGGCCATTGATTCATACCGGCTTATTTTGAAATATATTTCTTTAAAAAAATTGTAATGTTTGACCAAAAAATAATGGTCAAAAAAAAATCGGAAAAAGGCCTTTTTTTAAAGTTCTAACTAGACCTCCCCCCTTAAGGGTGTGTAGTTTCATTTTAAATACATGAGAATTCTTTTAAACAATTGTTGATACCATTTTCAATTTATCAGAAAAAAATTTCGAAAAAAAATCTACAAAAATTCCAATGCACTGAAAATTGAAAAATACAACTTTTTCCCTTTAGACATTTTATCACAACTCTATAATTTCCAAAATACGCTAATCAATTCATCAGAGTTTGAACTAAAAATAATTGGAAAAAAAAATTGAAAAAATTCTGAAAATTTTTTTAATGGATTCGAAATTAAGAAGTAAAACTTTTTTCTTTCTTGACGTTTTATCACAAACTCCATCGTTTTCAAGTTACGGCAATCAATATACCTGAGGTTCGACTGAAAATCGATGAAAAAAAAATTCAGAAAAAAATCGGAAAAAAATCTAGTGTACTCAACAATCATAGGCGCAACTTTTTACCTCCTTGAGATTTCCTTTTAAACCTAACAGTTCTAGTGTTACGCGGCAATTTCCAAATTTTGTCTTTTTTTGCCAAAAAACGGGACAACTTTGCGATAAAAAATCGCACCGAACTTAAAAAAAAAACAAAATTAAAGCTTAAGCTTCCCTCTTTAAGGATCCGATTAAGGAAATAGAAAAAAAAAATTTCCTGAAAACCCGGTCCAACTGTAAAAGAAAAAAAAGAAAAACGGTCGTTTTCGAAATGACTACTGGTCGTAAAAATATAGTGGAAATTAAAAAAAAAAGCAAAATGAAGCTGAATTCCTCCCCTTCAAAATGCCGTTTATTAAATTCGTTTATGTATATTACCGACGAAATGGCATCAAAATCAGCGCCGAGACTTTTTTGAACTTTTGTCCGGAAACTTTTTGGTGGTAGTGTATATATATATATATGTACGCTACGTTGATACACGTGGATAATGAAGGATAACGTAGAATACAAAATAAGAAAAGGCTTTTCCCGTTTGCACATTTCCGAGCTAGCAATCTGGCTTTGCAAGATCATGCTCTATTTTGTTGCGCTTAAATTAACAACTGCTGTGAACGTTTTCGAATTTCCATTACCGATATAATTGCCGTATTTTACACCATATAGTTACTCCGATCTCAAGAACATCATTTTCACAGATTCCACTTCCATGCTTCCCGCGGAGCCTTCATGTGTTTTCATGCAATTTTCTTCGTCATGATTGTCTTTCCATGCTAGATATTCTGCTGAATTTTTCGATTTGATCTTCCAATATATACATGATTGGCAGTAACTGCTTCGTACAACCAGATCGATGATTTTTCCGGAGTAATATCCGATGAGCGTTGTAACACCATAAAGTGATTTGAATCTTCGTTTTTTCCAAGTTCCATCACCAGATACTTTCAAATTCAGAGTAGGTCTCTCGCGTTTCGCGTTCTCTTTCTTTTCTTCTTCAACAGCTTTCTTACAGCAGAATTCATACGCTTTTTTCGCAGCGGCGTGGATGTGAGTGCGAATTCCATTGTAAGTTTCTTCAGCTATACTATTGTCGATGTCCATGTAATTACACAATAATTTCAGTCCTTGTCTGCCAACACCTAAGAGCCGATTGACAAATACAATCCTACGATTTATCTCAAATCCAGTGTTGAGTAAAGGACCTGAATTGATTTGTCTCGATCCACAGTGGCAATCGACAACAAGCTTGAAACCATGGCCACGTTTTCCAGTTTCTTGAAATTTCACATTCTGTTTGCAATTTCGATAAATAACAATTTCCGACAAACCAGTGAATACGGTGAAAAATTCGATGAGCCTATAACAATGTACAGGATTTACAGTCACATTCTCACTGGTAGCCGTCGAAAGTTTTTTTGCGCTGGCACTTCCAGCTTCACTAACACTTGACTCACTCCTGGTGTGTTGATTTCCTTGGAAGGATCCCTTACGTGGTCTACCACGTCGTTCGCTGCACTCACGATAACCTTTCGGATACGCTGTCATTTTTACTTCTAACATTCGGTAGAAAAGCCGGAGCTAAACTGACCAAACTCGACGCTGTGTCGAAATATTCCAAAGGTTCGAGTACCTTCTACCCAAGGCCAATCAAGAACATCTGCCGAAATCCCCCTCTCTCTATTATCCTGTAGTACAGGGGTATTGAGCCAGGTAACTGAATAAGGGACTACTTGAGCGACCGCTCCGTTCTAACTACCGCGCGCTTAGGCGCCAAACCGACGGGCGGTCACTAAAGTGCTCATAGCATCGGAACTAATCGGAATTTTGCTTTGAAATTTTAGCAACATATTCTTGAATAGTTTTACTAATAATTTATGAAATTAAAAAAGTCGATTTTTTGAGCTGTCTAAACTGGTTTCCCGCTTTAAACTGGCATCGATATGATGAAATTTCGAGAATTCCCATCGATTGTACACTAGATTTCAATAAAACGAACATATTGGCAATGAAATTCCATACCAAAATTGGTGGTGTTAACGAACTTTTCTCATTTTTTTCGGATTGATGTCTTTCCTCAGTGGGGCGATCATTTTGTATTTTACCATCGCACAACTGGCATCGTTCTTACTGATTTCATGATTTGACCCGGTGGTGTTTCAGTTGTTTGAATTCGCATGCATTTGACTCAATGTGTGATTGGGAAATAGAACAAGGGTCGCAATGATTATCAAGTTTGCGAATACAGATGGTCTCGTGATGGACGCCAATATACCGTATACGGACACACAAATGTCACTCGAGTTGGGCTCGTGCAATTTGCTTCATGACGGAATGATCATTGTCGATCGGCATCCCAGGGACTTAATCACACGCCTTTACACCCAGGACATCATCAATGTTGTACGTTTTGCACAACGACTTTATGATACAGAGCAAGTTTTTCAAATTCATTTGCCGCGCATGAACTTCTCATTAGTAGCTGAGGCGGAAATTCAACAACAGTTTTACGGTTTATCGAATAAGATGACTTTAATAGCAGTTTAACTCTTTCACATTAATCAAAAGTCTATCGCTTAATTTTTCATAGTATTGTATTATGTATTATTTGCAGTTTGAGATGGTTGAAAGCATTTTTCCAGCTCTACCGTTCTTCAAGTTCTGCGCAAAAGTTTCAAATATCTACTGAATATTTGTGATCAATGGTTGGTTCCAGAAATTTTGCAATTTTATCTCACCATAAATGATTGATCAAAAAACAACGTGGCTGCTTTCTTGTACTCGCAGTAGCACGAATATTGAAAATAATAATTCGGTTGTCCAGCAAATTGGATAGCCAAGAAATGTGACTGCACGAGTGCAATTCATACCATTTGAGATCGAATGTCTTATCTGGAAGAATTAATGACAGTTAAGGTAGTGATTTGAACTCTCGCAGGATGATCTCGTTTACTCGAGTTTTGATCATTACAATTTTGTGTTTAGGATTTCTAGTGCTGTTTTTATTACACAGCGTGAGTGATATAAGAACGGAGAGACACGAAGTGGAGTTTGCCGGCTCACAGCACGAAATTGTCAAACGCGACTGCGATGTGGAGATGGTTTATAGTATGGAGGACTCACAATGCGATAAAATGTGCAAACCTCCGAGCCTGTTTCGTACACAAAATGGTGCATGTGTCAATATACTGGTGTTCAGCAAGGATGACGTATTGAACAAGTGCGATCCAATGCGTGGTGTGCACGCCTACTTGCTCGGCGATCCTCAATTTGGACGCACGAAAATGTTGTGCCTTAGTATCGATTTGGGAATTCAATCTGACGACCCCAACAAAAACATCATATGCAACGGTGGCTCAATTGACATTGACTATACGTCTACGTTTCCCCAACTAAGCCATTGTAAATGTCCTGGTTCACAGCATCTTATCACTGTACCAAACACCAGTACCGTGCGCCAATATGGAGTATGTGTCGACAGAAAAATGTCCGATATATTTAAATACAATAAACTTGTGTATAGCACGTCATCGATGTAAGTGTTTTGTTAATCTCGTTGTTTCCCGCCTGTAATGAATTGAACGCATGAGCGAGTATCACTCGATCCACCTTGCTAAGTTTTATCACGTTGATGCATTTATCGTCCACGAAACACTTGTTGGAAGACCCGTAAAAATATTGCCGACGCTTAAGACCTAATACCTTTAATATCATTAGAACTTTCGAGAAATTGTTTTTTTCTTTCATGAAATATTAGTGCATTATCTTAAGAATATCATATTAAAATTTTAAACCGCAATTCGAAGTCGTTCGGAAGTTATAGTCATAAACGTGATACAACTTACGGACGCTTGATCGCGCTGCATGCATAGTCGTGCGCTACCGACGGGGCTACCTACCTTTCATACTCTACTGTTTCCAAATGCATCCACGGTTATTTTGGAGAGTTTTATGTACAGCATATTTTCCAAATGAAATGTTTGTGCAGTATTTCTAGGTGAGAGTTTATGCTACCGTTTCGTAATCAGTTTCGGTCCGAAATTTGCACTGCCCAGAAAAATTGTTTGATCCGAAAATATCGTCCTATCCAAAAGGAACAAAATGCGAACCAAACCGAAAAACGAGACCACGCAAAGGAAAGTTCTCGGGAAATGAGTACTCACGGCAAGAAGATGAAAGTGAAAAAAATGGAGCAGGCGCGAGTGCAAGAAAACTCTCCTCTGTCAGCGATGAAGATATAAATTAGAATCCTTTGCACGGTTACCGTTTAATAGAATTTTTCACGGTGTTTACTGCCTTATCTGATTTGGATATTTGTCGCCAATATAAATAGTGTTTGAGGTTTGAACAATCCGGAAATCAAGGCCTTGGTATTAAACTTGTTCTGATATGCCGCTGTGGTCGAGGAGACATTCATGCACGACCTTTAGTCAACGGGAGAAACCAGTTTAGGAGGCCGAAATTTTTGTGTTTTTCGTGATTTTATTTTAACAGGGAAGGAATAATCAGAATTTGTTTAAAGATGGAGGATATTTTATTTATGTTTTGAATTACTCTTTGTAATTTTTTCAAGTCATTTCCGCCGGAAATAGTGGAGTTAGAAACTGTTGTCCATGGATGACTTTTTTCAACTGGTGGGCATTCTAGCTCAAAAAGTTATTGATCAATCGTTCTGAAAATTTGTGTGAATATTGTTTCTTCAATTACAATCTATATGAACCTCACTCTGGGATTATATTATTATTAAAAATATTTTTTTTCATGCAAAAAATGTGAAAAAACATGGTATAAAAATATGACATTGTGTTCAAACAACTCAAAAACATGCAATTTTCAACTTTTTTGATCACAATTAGGTTCATATTCTTAGGAAATATGTTGCTAATGAAAAAAAAATTGTAATGATTACAGATAAAACTTGTGACTTCAGGAATGCCCACCAGCAAAAAACTCGGATGGCGATCGTCCATGGACAGCAGCTTCTAACTCCACTATGTCCGGTGGAAATGACTTGACAAAATTACAAAGTGTACTTCAAAACATGAATAAAATATCCTCCAAGTTTAAACAAATTCTGATTATTCCTTCCCTGTTAAAAAAATTCACGAAAAACACCAAAATTTTGGCCTCCTAAACTGGTTTCTCCCGTTAATACTGGCTATGAAATAAACCGCCGGATTGTGTTCGTCATGCGGCGTCTAGGTATTGGAAGAAAAGGTATGAATTTCTTCTACAATTTCATAGATATCTGCAATGGGTTGGGCGAAATTGCATACAACAAAATCATCACATATATCCACTCGACCACAAAATGCATATTTGAATTCCTGTCTACAAAAGCTATCGAAGAAGAAAAACAAAATAATGAAGAAAACGGGAGGCCAATCCTCGATTTGAAAGTTTCTGATGATGGCACGTGAAAGAAGCGTGGTTTCAAATCGTTATACGAAGTAACAATGCTCTTAGACTACTACACCGGTAAAGTAATTGACTTAGAACTCAAAAGTAGCTTCTGCTTAGCCTGTGCGACGTGGCAGCAGAAGAACAATACTCCAGAATATGAAGAATGGTTTGCACAGTACGAGGAAGATTGTCTGAAGGCTCAAGGTGCCTGTCCATGTGAGAGTAAATTCTGAGAGCTTCTCTCGAGAGTACTCGCACGACGATTTCTAGGTGAGAGTATTTTCTCGCAAATTCAACTCTCGCGAGTAGTTCAGACAGGAGCTGGTGAGTAACTGTCGCAAGTTACTCTCTAAACTATATCCACTGGAGAGTGTTTGCAACTCGTGAACTATCAGTACCATCCGAGATGGCTTCTCATAAACAACGAGTCGCAGCAGCGATGATAGTTGCGTTCGAAATTCTTAAGAAAACTAAAAAAAATAAAAGGAGTTGCTGGGTTAAGCCGTGGGTATCAAGGAGACTGCAACTCGGTGTCACTAATAATCTCGTGCGCGAATTGGAAATGGAGGACGCGTGTCAATTTCAAAATTTCATCCGAATGACCGCAGTTCGATTAGAAGAATTGATATTATTAGTCGGCCCGACGATTGCGAAAAAAGATACACGGATGAGACAAGCTATTCCAGTAAGGGAGCGTATTTTGGTGACACTCCGCTTTTTAGCATCAGGTATGTATAAAAATACGTATAATATTTATTACTTTCCTTAGGTGTGAATTGTAAATCATATAAATATATTTCTAGTATTGAATATGTATTAGTCACGAAAAAGATGTTTGCCAATAAAAATTCTACCGATGTTTTACAGGTGATTCTTACAGCAGTCTACAATATTTATTTCGAATACCTCTGTGTATAATTAGTTGAATCGTGACTGAAACAACAAGAGCTATATATGACATTCTTAAAGGAGAATATTTGAAGGTAAATCTAATTAAGTAAATAAAATAGGAAGACATTAATAACACATAAAAAATTGTCCATGAACTTTAGAATAACTGTTGAAAGGTAGTTTCGTGGTTGAAAGTGGTATTTGCAATAGGAGTCACTTGCTCGCATTGCTGTGTGATATTGTTTGTGAGAGTTCCGGAGGGCTGTTCGTATATTATCGATGATGGCGACGGTGACGGTCTCAGGTCCGATGTTGTGAAAAGTTCAACATTTCCCGTGTTGATACTACTATTCGCATGCATATCGCACACGGTGAACTCTCCATTGAATGCGGTGTTCACTTTGATGCTGTTAAATTTTTCGATATATCCAGCCACTTGCTTCGCGACTAGTTCATACGAATCTAGCAGGAACTTCCGTGGATCGATGTAATCACGATTATCGCCCACGCTTATCGCCCACGGTGAACTCTCCATTGAACGCGGTGTTCACTTTGATGCTGTTAAATTTTTCGATATATCCAGCCACTTGTTTCGCGATAAGTTCATACGAATCTAGCAGGATCTTCCGTGGATCGATGTAATCACGATTGATTACGGCACCCGTTGACAAGCAATTTTGAAATGCCGTGTCAATTTCTCGCCATATCAACTCATGATCACTCAATCCTTCGCCTATATGTATAAAGCGTTGGCGTGTTGTCTGCTTCAAACATTCGAGACGTAAGATTTGCGAACTGACTGAGTGGTGATATCCGATGGCAAGTCGTGACCGTTTGGATCGAACTTGTTCCTCCAATGATTCGATGAGCGTGTCACATTGGTATTTCCACACCAAAAATTGCTCCAACGTCCGCAGTAAAGTCGCTTGCATACGTAGCAATTGCTCTGTTGCAATATCAGCAGTAAGAGACATGATGCGTTGAAATTGAAGATGATTTGACTCTCGAAATGTAACTTGTACGTCGTCTCGACGAAATCTGGATTTTCCCTAAAATGGCTTGCCCTTATATACGCGTTTTTCCAGAGGTGTGGATGAATAAGAGGGATAAAAATTCATAGATTTTTACTTTTTTCGAAGGCAGGTGTGCGAGATGAAAAGGAAGTGGTCCATCATCCATTCACGTAGCCAGTAACTATTGTAGAAAATAGAAATCTTATGCAATTTCCAATAACTGGAGCTAAAATCTGGGGGAAGGGCAAGTTACTTTTCAAACAAAGTCTCATGAATGAGCATTCTTGTGGAATTTGACTAAAATGTCTTCATAATGTCTCTGCAGGTTACAAAAATGTGTAACAGGACACATAAATCTATCGTTGGGGGTGTGATGCTTAAACACTATTTGTAAAGACTTCCAGTAATAAATATCATTTTTTATTCTCTTTTCTCAGAAAGAGTGACAATACGTCAGCATTTTTCTAAGCATTGCCGCACACGTTCAAACAGGTCCGTTGCATTATGATCCCCATTTCGCCACTCCCCCGCTCCCTGAGATCCCATGAGCTTCCCCTTCCCTCGGAGATCCTTCCCCCTCCAGACCCAGGCATCCTGCTGTGAAAAGGGGATTAGAACTGACATAGCCTTACTACTCATTTGCATTCACTTTTGACAACTGTCAGTTCATCACCGTAGGGATTTAAATTAACAACTACTGTGAACGTTTTCGAATCTCCATTACTGATATAATTGCCGTATTTTACACCATATAGTTCCTCCGATCTCAAGAATATCATTTTCACAGATTCCACTTCCATGCTTCCCGCGGAGCCTTTATGTGTTTGAATGCAATTTTCTTCGTCATGATCGTCTTTCCATGCAAGATATTCTGCTGAATTTTTCGATTTGTTCTTCCAGTATATACATGATTGGCATTAACTGCTTCGTACAACTAGATCGATGACTTTTCCGGAGTAATATCTAATGAGCGTTGTAACACCATAAAGTGATTTTAATCCTCGTTTTTTCTAAGTTCCATCACCAGATACTTTCAAATTCAGAGTAGGTCTCTCGCGTTTCTCGATCTCTTTCTTTTCTCCTTCAATAGCCTTCTTACAGCAGAATTCATACACTTTTTTCGCAATGGCGTGGATGTGAGTGCAAATTCCATTGTAAGTTTCTTCAGCTATACTATTGTCGATGTCCATGTAATTACAAAATAAATTCAGTCCTTATCTGCTAACACCTAATAGCCGCATGACACATACAATCCTACGATTTATCTCAAATCCAGTGTTGAGTAAAGGACCTGAATTGATTTGTCTCGATCCACAGTGGCAATCGACAACAAGCTTGAAACCATGGCCACGTTTTCCAGTTTCTTGAAATTTCACATTCTGTTTGCAATTTCGACAAATAAGAATTTCCGACAAAGCAGTGAATACGGTGGAAAATTCGATGAGCCTATAACAATGTACAGGATTTACAGTCACTTTCTCACTGGTAGCAGTCGAAAGTTTTTTTGCGCGGGCACTTCCATCTTCACTAACACTTGACTCACTCCTGGTGTGTTGATTTCCTTGAAAGGATCTCTTACGTGGTCTATCACGTCGTTCACTGCACTCACGATAACCTTTCGGATACGCTGACATTTTTACTTCTAACACTCGGTAGGAAAGCCGGAGTTTAACTGACCAAACTCGACACTCTCTCGAAATATTCCAAAGGTTCGCGTATCTTCTACCCAAGGCCAATCAAGAACATCTGCCGAAATTCCCCTCTCTCTATTATCCCGTAGTACAGGGGTATTGAGCCAGGTAACTGAATAAGGGACTACCTGAGCGACCGCTCCGTTCTAACTACCGCGCGCTTCGGCGCCGAACCGATGGGCGGTCACTTAAGTGCTCATAGCATGGGAACTAATCGGAATTTTGCTTTGAAATTTTGGCAACATATTCTTGAATAGTTTTACTAACAATTTATGAAATAAAAAAAGTCGATTTTTTGACCCGTCTAAACTGGTTTCCCGCCTTAATACAATTTGCTTAATTTACTCATGGTTATAAACTCGCCAAGTACTTCGGCCGAATTTTTTTTTCAATCTAATTTTTTCCTTTTCAAATTTTTTTTGTATCCGAATTTTTTTTCATTCTTATTTTCTATTCTTGTTCTTTTTATGTAGAACAACTGTACTGTAACACATCCATATTTTTAATTAATTGGAAGATTCTTTTATTAGAGGTTAATAGGCTTCAATGTATTTTACTATTAATGATTTAAGGTTTTAATTTATTTTTGTAAAGTTTAGACTTAATTTTTGATCGGATTTGAATTGGCATCTTTTACGAGATTATGATTTGATTGATAAATTTTTGTGAGGCTCTCTTATAACTTTTTATGGGTTTCTAACTTATTGAGAAAATTTTTATGGGGTTCTCCAATAATTTTTCGAGAGATTTGATGTAAATGAGAGAATTTTTGCAAGGTTGGTTGTTTGGGAAGAAATCTCTTTTATAATTTTTTGGTAGGGTTTGCGTTCAGAAGGAGATTTTTTACTGGAACAACTATTGAGTTGGCAACTAAGTTCTGACTCACTTCAGATACATAGATATATTTATAATTTTGTTCTTTATTTAAACATGTCAATCTACAATATAATCACCAGCCATGTTTATGACTTGCGTCCATCTAATGGGCAAAGACTGAATGCCGCGCTTCCAAAACTTAGCGGGTTGCTGCTCGAAAAATTCCGAGATTGCGTTTTCGACATGGTCGAAGTCGCTGAAGCGTTGATCACGCAGAAAAGTTTGAAGGCCTCGGAACAGATGATAATCTAAAGGTGCCAAGTCCGGGGAATACGGCGGGTGTGGAATCGTGGTCCAACCAAACTCTTCCAGTAGCTAGCGGATGATTGAAGCAATGTGGGGCAGAGCATTGTCGTGCAATAAGTACACCTTTGTCACTCTTCTCCTTTTTGCTCGCATTGCAGCAGCCAATTTGCGAAGCTGCTCGATATATACATTGGCGGTCATCGTTTGTTGTCCAGGGAGTACTTCATAATATATCGTTCCGCGTGCATCCCACCAGCAACACAGCAAAACCTTTCGTCCGTGGGTATCTGGTTTGGGCTGAGCTGGCGGTCCTATTTCGCACGGCAGT
The DNA here is from genome assembly GCA_963989365.1 of Rhimphoctona megacephalus. Classification (NCBI taxonomy): domain Eukaryota; kingdom Metazoa; phylum Arthropoda; class Insecta; order Hymenoptera; family Ichneumonidae; genus Rhimphoctona; species Rhimphoctona megacephalus. The sequence continues at coordinate 20,138,072 of OZ022416.1, read as the reverse complement.
CAATAGGCCTTCCGTTCATTGTTTTCGTAGAGGATGTAACTCTCGTTTCCAGTCACTGAACTGCCAAGAAATTCCTTGCGTTTCGGTTGCAGGAGCAACGACTGGCAGATGGATACTCAGGCAGCCCGATTGGCATCGCTCAATTCGCTCACCTGATGAGGTGTCCATCTTGCCAGCACTCGCCGATAGCCGAGTGTATGCAGCCGGTTCTCGATTGCTGTATGACTATAGCTGCATGCCTGCGCCAATTCCCGAGTGGTAGCATTTGGGTGCTTCTTCAGTTCTTTTGATATGGCGTCGTCTTCCAATTCAATAGGTCGACCGGAGTGCTCTCGATCTTCCAGGCTTGTATCTCCGGAAGCGAAGCGATGGAATCAGCGGCTCACTGTCGATTGTGTTACGGTGGCCTCTCCGAGAGCAACGTTGATATTGGTGGTTGCCTGCCTCGTACTGCTGCCACGCTGAAACTCGTAATATATTACACCTCGAATAGCGCACTCGTCCATGTCGAGAATTGGATTCCCGCAGACGTCCGCAGCCGGGCTTTTATACCCATCGTGCAAAAGCTTCTAGAACATTCTAGCAGTTGCCAGTTATGAAAAATTTCTAGAATGTTCTAGAATTAAAAAAGTGAGTCAAGACTTAGCTGCCAACCCAATATTTGGGGGGGAGTAAATGTATTTGTCCCAACTTTTATTATATAACCGCAATGAGTATTTACCATTCACTTCTATCGATGCGATGGAAGGCTCTCAGCAACGGACGAATTTTCTCTAACGTTGCGTCGTCTTACCAGGCGTACTGCATGAATAGTTCTCTATTACCTCAAACGCGTGCAGGTTTTTATCTCGATGTGGAGAGACACGAACCCATAGAGTGAGCCTCGAGCGTTGATCCGCGTACGGTAATTTCTTTGGCGCTGCTTGATTGCGGGGCCCCATATTTGCGTGCCTACGCTACCAAGTTGCCTCTCATGTGTATGAATGTTAGTCGTTTGATTTTCACAACCGATGCGTTCGTTTCTCGTAATCGTAGCCATGAGAGCGTGTCCGAGGCCTTACAATCAAGAATCGCGGCAGCGACTCGTGACAAATACATTTACAAGCGAGTCTCTACAACACACTTTTACAGGAAGCACCGCAATTCTACCTATTTTCGAAAATTATTTCTCTAATATTTATTATATGACACCATTTTGGAGGATTATGTGGGTTCACATATTTTTTAATTTTTTTTCTTTCGATCGCGATTAATTAGAACCTCGTAGCTCAAAGGGTATTGATAATATTATTTTTTTTTAATTGTTGCACCGCAAAAGTTAGCATTTTTTCACACACATTTTTAATGCTCAATTTTTTTTTCACAGTTGCTGTCTAGTGATACTAGTAATATTGGTATAAAGTTCTCGTGATACTAGAGATCTGTCGTGGATGTGATAGCTCACCAATATTTTGATATGAGTTTTGACTTTTTGTTAGAGTAATAATCGTGAGGTTATAAAGATCGTGGACATGACAGCTGACCCAAATCTTTTAATTAGTTTTGGCTTTTGGTTAAAGTGACAGTGGTGAATTTTGGTTAGTAGATAGAATAATAGTCCGAAAATCCAGTGTCATTTATATTGATGGTTATTACTCTCACTAGTTTTGTGTTTAGTTGAAATGATAGTGCGAAAATGAAGTGTCATTTCATTTGAATATACTTTTTTACCAATCGCACGGTTCACGGCATTCTCAGACGATAAAAATTCCGTAAACTATTACATATTATATCTCTTGTACTCATGGCGGCTTAGTCGGTATTTTACATAGCTTCAAGCAAGAAGAATTTTCATTGGAAAAAAAATTGGCTCAAATTAGTTCGCTTATTTTTTGTTACATAAATTTACATAATCTACGATGCGTGATTAATAAACGTTATTATAACCTCGGTAAGCAGTATGGTCGAAAGTTTTTTTCCGTTCCAATTCTTTTAGCAGGAAACTTTGTTAGCATAAATTGGTTATTTCGCAATCTTGAAAAAAGAATGAAAACTTGAAAAAATATTCTATCAGAAATAAAATGCACAAGGAGTTTTGAAATGCAAAAATAATTATAATGAAGTAAACCTAAAAGGGAATCAAGTCATGCAAAATAATTTGGAGCGAAAAGATATTTGACTTAAGAAAAAAAAAATTTCATAAGTACTTCACCATTTTTTTTACCTATTGCTCGTGAGATATAATTCGTAATCAATAAAGTTATAAAAGAAAAACTCGTGTAGTACTTCGGCCGAAATTCTTTTTTCCAGTCAAACTTTTGCTCTCGAAATTTTGTGCGCATACTGTTTTTGTTTCAAAATCTCATTTCGTTATGATTACTTTTACTTTAAAACTTTCGGTGAATTTTGATGTTATTGGAGTATTTCTTCGGTATCATGTTTTATGGAATATTTGCCGATCCGTTGATCTGTTGGCACGGATATTTCGGTTTAATATTTTTTGAAATTTTTTCTTTACAAAATTAAAAAAAAATCAAGTTCTTACTTATTTGTGGTTCTTTTATATCTCGTATCTTTTCAGAACGACTGTACGTTTTAAGTGATCTAATAATTTTATAAGCATTGACTTTTAATTATGATGATTGAATTCATTTGAATATTCCTTAGATCAATATTTCACATTGAATTTTTAGTCCACATATAGTTGTGATACACCAGCTCAAATTTCGATCATGTATCCATTTTTAGCCGAAATCATTAAAAAATCGCTTGAGCGATCTTTAAGGGGCCAGTCCACTTCGGAGCCACGAAAAAAGGCTATTTTCGTGATTTTTTTTTGAGGATTTTATAAAAGATATGAATATAAAAGTTGTTGGGCTTGATAAATAAAGTCTTGAAATACATTAAAAAAAAATTAATTCATTTTTATTTATTTTTAAGTACAAAAACTATAGTTTAACGTTATGTCTCAAAAATAGGTGGGCTAGGTAGCTCCATCACAACTCGGCAACGACTTATCTGAAACAAAAACATCAAAGTCCATTAGATTCAGTATGACACCAGCTATAAAATGACCCTCGAATATAAAGTTTTATCAATAAATAAAAAAATGGCAGATGAAAAACGAAAAAAGTAAAAAAACGCGTTTTTTCGCAGTTTTTCACAAAAAAAGAGTAAAAATCAAAATTTTAAAACCATCGAGGGTCATCTTGTTGCGAATCATGTTTACAATATGTGGTTCAAATTTCAAGAGAATCAGTTCATTGGTTTTAGAGATACGATGAAGCTAGATTTTGAAAACGTTGTTTCGAGAAAAACGCGTTTGAGCGCGCTATATGCTCAGGTAGACGAAATGAGGTCCTGATGTTCAGGTAAAAAAAAAAAAATACTTAGAGAGCTCGTATTTTCATAAAATTTTGACACAAAATTTCTGAATGTATATACTTTCGAAAACAGTAAAAAAAATCGATTTTTTTAAATTTTCAAAGTGGACTGGCTCCTTAAAATTTTTATTCAGGATCCAGTTCCTGAGAGAATCACTTTTTGATAAAATGTTACCATATTTTGCTGCAATGTCGAAAAAAATGTTAATTATTTTGTATAACTCAAGTACGTATACAATATAGACATGTTTAATTGGCAAGCTATGAATTTCATACAAAAAGTCAATAAATCCCGGCAAAAAAACAGCATAAGTGTTGTAAAAAAAGTTGAGGCAAGTACATTTACTCCCCCCAAATAGTTGTTCCCGTAAGAAATCCCCTTCTGAACGCGAACCCTAACAAAAAGTTATAAAAGAGATTTCCTCCCAAAAAAATCGACTTAGCAAAAATTCTCTAATTCATATCAAATCTCTCAAAAAATTATAGGAGCACCGCACAAAATTTTTTTCAATAAATTAAAAACTCACAAAACATTTGAAGAGAGTCTCACAAAAATTTACCAATCAAATCATAATCTCACAAAAGATGTCAATTCAAATCCTACCGAAAATTAAGTCTAAACTCTACAAAAATAAATAAAAACTATAAAAGCATTAATAGAAATAGATATTAAAGCCTATTAATCTATAATAAAATGTCTTCCAATTAATTAAAAATACAAATGTGCTATAGTACACTTGTTCTACATAAAAAGAACAAGAACAAAAAATAAGAATAAAAAAAATCGAATACAAAAAAAATTTCAAAAGAATAAGATCACAAAAAAAATTTCGGCTGAAGTACTTGTCGAGTTTTTTTGATTATTTACGACCGGAGGGGCATGAAGGAAAGGTTTGAGTGTTTGAGCGTCGAGCGGCAAACGCTATGTCCCATAGACTTTTCCATGCAGTATTATACGCAGAGCGTTTATATAGATATACTCCTAGGGATAGGGTGGGCGCACGCTGATAGACCTTGAGAAGTCTTGCTTTATCTGGTTGCAACCGAGGAAGGGGTATTAAAGGTTGTGAATAGAGGGATCTGGAATTCTTTATACACTCTTTAATGAAAATAAAATGTCAGTAAAAATACAATATGGATAGGTAGAGAGATCTAGGATTCTCTATGTATTCTCTGTGTAAAATAATGTTAGTAAAATACAATTGATGAATACAAACTTTGTTTATAAATTATTAAGTACTTTACCGGAGAGGCGCCTTGAAAATCTTTAATTGGTCGTAGCTTACTTGTCCTTTGTTGAGTTACGCGAAATGATTGAAAATATTCTAAGTCCGAATCTTAATTAAATGAAATAAATCGGAACATATTCTAAGGCCAAATCTTAAATTTAATTCTTTATAACTTTGACTTCTGAGCTCGATTTGCTCTCTTCTACAGAAGATCCGGAGTTCGATCAGAGATTAATTATTTAAGACGGCTAACTGAATGACAACCGAACTACTGCTAACAGTATGAACGCAACTCTAGGTACGGAACGGAATGCGATGCGCGGTGAAAAATCTCGGCCTTTTATAGGGCTGAGTTTGGGGAAAACGGTAGTAGCATCTCCTTAAAAAGAGTTGTTTACTTCAAGCTTTTACTTCTTAGGAGCTAGGGCAGGGGAAATAGATGTGGTCCTCTTCTACATGTTGACGTGAGGGTCGTTACTAGGGCCTAGATTTATGACCGATGCGCTTCGGCCGAGGGGAGCACTCACTGGTTTGCTGGTGTTTCCAGAAAGTCGAGTAAGTGATACATCTGTATGTGTGGCACGTGTCAGAATAAGTGACCTAAATACTAGAAGATGCCATAAGGCGTTAAGTTGAGGGTTTCATGAATGAAGACGCGTAGAAGCTCAAGTTTTTCATGGTTAGTTCATATTACTAAAGGAAAAAGAAAACAAAATTTTACGTCGGTTGTGACAATTAATTTATACAATGTACTTAATTTAATTCAATCCGCTTAATTCACTCATGGTTACAAACTCGCCAAGTACTGCGGCCCATTTTTTTCAATCTAATTTTTTTCTTTTCACATGTTTTTGTATCCGAATTTTTTTTCATTCTTATTTTTTATTCTTGTTCTTTTTGTGTAGAACAACTGTACAATAGCACATCTGTATTTTTAATTAATTGGAAAACTTTTTATTAGAGGTTAATAGACTTTAATGTATTTTACTATTAATGCTTTTATAGTTTTAATTTATTTTTGTAGAGTTTGAGACTTAATTTTTGGTCGGATTTGAATTGGTATCTTTTGTGAGATTATGATTTGATTAGTAAATTTTTGTGAGGCTCTCTTAAAACTTTTTGTGAGTTTTTAATTTATTGACAAAAATTTTGTGCGGTGCTCCTATAACTTTTTGAGAGATTTGATGTGAATTAGAGAATTTTTCCTAGGTTGGTTTTTTTAGGAGGAAATCTCTTTTATAACTTTTTGTTTGGGCTCGTGTTTAGAAGGGGATTTTTTACCGGAAAAACTATTTGGGGGGAGTAAATGTACTTGTCTCAACTCTTTTTTACAACATATATGCTGTTTTTTCACGGTTTTACATATGCACAGACATTTGTTCGCTCAATATCGCGCAACAACCTAACGAACCATTTTCAGAGCTATTATACACGTTGCGCCAACCTGGCTGCGACAATTACGTCTTTACCCTAGTCGCAAGGCTCGATTTGAACGTGAACCTCGTTAAGGGTCGCAATCTAATTTATAAATACACCAGACTCGTTGACACAACCGCGGTGGGTGCATTGACGGCGCTACAGCATGGATATCAATGGTATGTACGTACGTCGACTTCGAGTATCGTGAAAACTATTCGATGAGGATTCTTTTCTATGGGGCGTTGTTTGTTTTCTACCATTTCAGAATCATCAAGCTTAAATATATTTTTCTCACCCGACGGCCAACGCATACTCCTATCAACGGCTTCGGTGGATTTACCGGCGCCAATTCTTCTGTCAGGTTCAAGATTTCCCATCCAACGCATTAGCTATAAGTACCGAGTGCAAAACTGCGAACACGAGTATACATTTTCCGAACTGACGCAGTTACGTCGCGGTGATGAAGCTCCCGCTTCGTTGTACACCTGTTCAAAATGTTCTGGAATAAAAATATCATAAACGCTCGTCGAGAAGTTTTATTCAACAGAAAATTCGTTGGTACTCTCGGAAATTTATAGTTGGATCCAGAGACTTGGCTTTGCGATAGGAGATCGGGGCTCCAGCGTTCGAAGAATTTGACTTTGCGCTTTTATTTTTGCGCGTTCGTCGTATAGAGGATAAAAGCTCGAACAGACCGCACGTATGTCTGACGACTCGCGTGTTCCATGTTCTATCCAATGGACTCAATAGTACTCCATCATTCATGAATAAAATTCGCGGCCGAATAGTTGCAAGCTTTTCACGAAACAACTCCGGCTTTACGTGTTTACTCCGTATCGGAAATACGCCAGCAATGTCCCGCCACGCTTTTGTAGGTTCGTTGCGATCGTTCAACTCGATCATGATATGACCACACAAATATTTATGAAAGCATATATTGACTGTAGGCCCCAAACTCAATGGTATAGCTGTTTGAGCGATATCGATCGAGTGCTCGCTCCGTTTAATCGGTACTTGCACAGATTTAAGTATAATTTTCGTAGACACCATTGCACGAGCCATTGTGAATTAGCGCGACTGATGCAGTTGTAGTTGTTTGATCAAATCACCGCGCGATCGTTTGCTGACTGTAGTAATTTTTATCAATGATTCGGGCGGAAGTCGTTTGCCTGCAGGACACGCGAGAACGGCTGACGCCTTAGGATCGCCCAGAGCGTACTCGTCGTATGCGTCTTCTGTGAAGTGTTTGAATTGCAAGTCTGTAGGTCGTACCTTGGTATCGAACGTGATCCAGTCGCGTACAAGAATATTGAGCGCTGATAGAATGGTAAATGTCGTACTCTCAATGTTATATGGTATGTATTTTGCTGGAAAGCGTTTGTATTCAGTGAGAATCGAGTCGTAGTTGAGTTTCAGGCACGTCTCGACAAATTGGTCGCCATAAACTCTCACAGCGGGCGTTCCTCCAGCGGGACAATGAATTCCTCCTTCAGGGTTTAATATATACAGCTCGCCGTTACATGCCCATACGACCCAGTTGAAGGGTGACACTTCGATGAGTCGGTTGCACGTCTTTGTCGTAGACTTGTCATAAATTTTAAAAACCATAGGAGAGAAGGCCGCTTTAGACGCAGCAGTATTGACTATATTCGCCAGATTAAATTGGCGACTCCTTAAAAGGATGTAGACGAGGAGAGCGAGCGCAGCAATTACAAACAGCACTGAAACGATGCTGTTGATCACATCCATAAGATTTTCGCGCATGCAGCTACTATATTGAGTCTGTGTCCGAGTATCAAGTTACCGAATACCGCCTACAGTCAAACGCGCGCTGTTGTATTAGCCTTCCTCGAACAGTACAACTTAACTCTTTATACTACACAAACAAACCCACACCTTACAAACCCACAAGCAATACGGTCGTACATTCGAGAGTGCTGGATACGAATTATGAGTCGCCTCAAGACAAGATGCTGATGAACGATAATTTACGCGTGTTCAACGGCTGTGGGCAAACATTAATTATCTAGTATACGAAAATGTACGCACGTACATTTTCTCAGGACATTGATTGTGTATGTCGATATAACTTGAGTTCACCGCATATGACCGACGTATTAGCAAATTATATAATAATTCATGTCAAGAGTATGTTGAAAGCGATGACCACTAACAACCCTCCACAATGCTTCATGTGGAAAAATGCATGCGGCTATCAGCTATACAGCGATGGTCCAGGAGCGTTGCTGTTCCCCTCGTTAATTGTAAAATATCTTACTGTCAATTTTAAACAAAACAACGTGATATTTGAAATGCTATCACTCATGCCACTACTCTCCGCAGCTTAATAAACGTCGCGCCCCTACCAACCGATGATGTTTGACCAACCGTCTGTAGAACTTATGGAAAGATATCCTTTCATTGAATATATCACCCTGCAAAGTTTCCAATTGGATTCGGTTGTGGCGACAACAATTACACAACCACGTATCATTTATATGTGCATGATTAACATCACACGTTTGGTTCATGGTAGGTCAGCGCTCATGTATGGAGGAATATATTGTTGGAAGTGATCGATGTGTAGTGAGCATATTGGCAGACGGCGACCCAACAGACGATGAACTGTACGACTTGGACATATGGAAAAGTGAGAAATTTCGCGAATACATTATGAATTTTCACGTTAGTCATTATAATCGGTTGAATTCGAGTTTTGGGAACTTTGTGCGCATATCAGCGGCCGATAATGGGGGGCTGTACTTTCAACCATATGCCGTGACGATGCATAGAGCTTTTGAACCTATAACTGTGCACGAATTTAAGCGCATATGAACAACGGTGTATTGAGAAATAGTTGCTAACGATGATATGCATGAATGTCGCTAGATTTACTACTATCTCCGGCTACTACCGCCGAAATGATTCGGCTACTACCGCCGAAATGATGTAATATTTGAGTTACTTGTTTATTAACAATATTCTTCCGCTTATGTAGGAGTAGCAAAAGCCCAGGCTCAAACTTTCTGAGCGTGGGTGAATGGACGGGTTATGATAACCTGGCTCTCGATACGGTCAGTCGATATTTAAAATCGAGGAACATGTTGTTCGAAGCCATCGATCTATGACCGTTGTATGAATTTATGTGTGCCATCTTGGTCGGAGTATTCAACAACATAACTAGCTTGCACACGGCCAAGATGGTGTTTTTTCGGATTAGTCACGACACGAAAATACCCCGTTTGGGACAGTACACGGTCATTGAAATCGTACGAAAGTCAGAATCACGACATTCTACAGATGAGTCTTGTGGCTGAGCTTCACGTAGATATCCTGACGACTTGACTGACTGAGGGGCTTATACACTTTCAACTTTCACCTACAGTCATACCGTTGCGCCTTGTTACGACATCAAAGTATCACTTTTCACCAAATTGTTCACACTCTTCCAACCGCGCAATGACCTGCGTTTTAAAGCACTATTATTACTTGTGATGATGTTGATGCACGTTGAAAACTGTACAATACCGCGCTAGACAGAGAAAATGTAAATGTATTTTTCAAGCTGAACAACAAAGTGTATTAGGATCCGGCGGAGCAATGCATTTATCAGAATATCTGCTTTCCCAAAGAAAACGTTAGCAGCTATGAAGAGGTTCAGACTGGAATGTCAATGAGGAATACTTACGTGATTGGCGTGGTTTGTGGAAAAATAAAAATAAAATATTGAATTTTTGTACATCTTGTTTTAGTTCTTTTCGATGGTTCAATCGGTAATTTGCTGAAAGACGTTCCATACTAGTGATTTGATAATAGATTCGTGTTTCTTTATAAAGTCCGACTCCTTGTCCCCCACGTAATCCCGCATTTTTGGCAGTAGGGTGTTGAAAACATTGAGAAAGTCGTGAAAAGTGCATATCGGTGTTTGGGATTCGGGCATCGTCTGTATAAGTTTGTTATATTGAATCATGTTGATCGCGTGAGTGTTCATCGGTGCTATATCCAATATGAGCTGTACCAACTCTCCTAGACTCAAATTACTCATGATAAACTATTTTTGTTGCTGCTGTTGTAGGACGTGCCACCTAGCTATGTTGCAAAGCTCGGCTAGCTTGCTGAGGTTGATGGGTGAAGCGAATCTGTTGTTTTCTAAAGATCCGTAGCTCACTATATATATTAGCGCCAGCATCAGGCAGATCATGATTAGAATAATGTGAAAGAGATTATGCAGCGTAATAAAATATGCCATGATAAGCAGCCCGACAAATTGTAAGCTGTAGATCAGTAAACGCATAGTTGTGCTGTCGAGTGCAGTCGAGTGATATACTGAATGTCCGGTCCGCTGACTAAAGGCAACGACATCTGGTCGTTTCTGCCGTTTACAGCTCCATTCTTAAGGTCCCGTGGTACTGCGTCAACTGACATGATACTTCTCCGAAAATAGAGCTATTTGTCCAGCCAAGTACTGTCTTCGTTTTTGGTGCTCTTTTCCTCGGTTTCTACAATCAGATGATCGACTAGAACACACATGACACCGATTGAATCTTTGCCAGCTACAGCTTTTCGACACTTTATCAGGACCCGCTGTATTTCACTCTCGACGATGGATCGCTACGCATTTCTCGTCATTGTTTTATCAACAGGCGTAAATATAACTCCCGTGCATATTTCATTTAGCAGGTCGTGACGACTGTCATTCAGTGAATCGTTGGTCATGCGCTATTGCCTTTTTGCCGCTGTAGATTTTAATTTCATACAACTATGTGTCGCATTTATCAATTTTTCATACCCGTGTATTGAGCTAAATGCATTTATATACAAAGAAGGTGACGGAGGAGGCGGTGGTGCAGGAAGCGGATATAGTGATGGAGAATTAGAATAAATAATCTAGTTGTGGTGGAGGAAACGGTGGTACAGGTGGCGGATGTAGGGGTAGTTATTTTGAATCATTAATGTCTGGCTGGGATGGAGAAGGCGGCGCACGTGACGGATGCAGTATAGGTAATTTTGATTCAGTAATGTCAGTGTGCGAGACAACAGAGCATTACTGATAAATGTATATAAAGTCATACGGCAAGGTGAGCATTGGCTCAATAAGCAACTCGTTTGTGCTTCACGTTGATGAGATGGTACCCGCGTATTTATTTGAGGGGTTGCATTGCTCACTGCGATTAACTTCCAAGTTTCTGTCTCTACCCACAACGATATTCACATTATAATATTTATCGGTCCATCTACGTGGCATTGTCAATCAACTCTATGATGACCAAACCCAACTCCATAGATACGAAACATTATTATACCCGTTTCATTCATTAAAAAAAGCAAATATCGTTTCAATATTACTACAAGAATAGCATTGCTGCATTTAATGGTGGTATATTCGTGAGTGCCAACGATAATTCGTAGCTTGTAGAGTGATGCTCCGTCAGGGAGGTTTATGATAGCGTATGTGGTAACATACCGCTTGGCGTACACAGACAATCACTCGAACTTGGATAAAAATACAAAAATTTGAAATAATGCACATGATATTTTTACTTATTTAAACGCAAAATATTACCTGTGTTACTGCGAGATTGTTAAAATTTTTTAGTATAGGAATTTGTAAGATACGCTATTTACGCATGAGCTATATTCATTTTTTTTTTAAGGGGACCGTATGGTCTAGAGCACGAAAATTTCACCTATTTTCACGATTTTTTTTTTGCCATAAAAAATTTAAAAATCGATGTTTTAACTTTTCGGGTTTATTACTACCTTTATTAAGTATACAAAAAAATTTTTTTTTAATTTTAAAAACAGTGTTTATTATCATATAATTGGCATTGAAGACGACCCTCTCGAAAAATCCGACCCGGACGGTGAAGATCGATCCGAGACTTCTACTCATCTGAAACACAAAATTCAAGAAGATTCTTAATCAGAAAGAGTGCAGTTATGGTCGGGACTAGAACAAATCGAAAAAATTAAAAATTGACAAAATGGCGCGCTTTTGAAAAAAAATTCGTAAAATCGGGTTTTTTTTCACTAGTTTTTTAGTATAAACAATAAGAAATTATTTAAATAAAATTATGATTGTAGTTCCGACGATAGCCATACATGTTGTGAACAACATATCCAAATTTCAAGTGATTCGGTTGAATAGTTTTTTTGTTTTCACCTGCGCAGTGCCGAAAAAAGTCGTTTCGAGATAAATGAGTTTAAAGTTTGAGGTACAGATATTTTCAAAAATTGAGCAAATTTTGAATACTTACAGTTAATCCGCGATTCCGGCACCATATAGGATTCCTTCGGAACGTTCATAATTCAAGATTTCCTCACTCCTTTCATTTCTTCGAGCTGTCCGAGCCTCTTTGGAGTTGTCCGTGCTCCTACGGTTGGCGCTCGATACTCGCAGCTCGTCTCGGTTTTGCGCTAGTTGCTCCGCTTGTGGCCCGATTGTTATGCCCATGGTCTCCATTATTTTCAATAGGGATGCAAATCCTTCATTGAATATGCAAGCGGAAATGTGAGTGGCAATATCAATGATTTTTTTTCCGGCAAACAGATGTTTCGGCGCAAGGTGCCACACGCAAGCATTGAAACTTTCGTTATTGTTCTGCGTATTACTGCCAATACACCTTTCCAATAAAGTCTCTGCTGTCAATTCTTCATAAATTGGTTTTAATATCTCTTGTGCTTCATCGCACAGAGCAGGTGGGTGCTCGTAGGTGTCTAAAGTACCTGCAGCCTCACTTTGACGCCACTTGCACCACGATTCGGAACCTGGAGGACAGTACGAGTGTTGCGGATTTTCATCTGTTGAAATTTTGTGATAATATGCTGCCCATATTTCACTTCTCATCCCTTCAGTCGAATCTGAATTACGTCTAATTGCTAGACCGTAATAAGTTGACAGCTCTTGCAATAATTTATTCGTCAATTGTTGACGCTTCGGTGTTTTATTTATCGATTTCCGCTGTGTCTTTTTTCCCTCTTCTTTTTCTGTCAATTTCTTTGTTGCTTTCTTTATTTGTGCATGTTTTTTTTTCGCATCAACAGCACGTTTGTACAAACGTTTTTTAACATGCAAAACACATTCTTTTTTGCAAACTAAAAAATCATCCCCGTAAGGCTTTGTGTCCAATAAGGCTTTGAACGTTTTCGTGTCGCCGTCTCCGATATAGTTCGCGTATTTTACGTTGTACAACTCTTCCGATCTCTTGAACATTTCCACGATGCCGTCTACCTCCATTTTGCCAGCACTTCCGGTATGATTTGCGTCACAGTGATCTTCATGCTCTCGATACCACGCTTCATATTCAATCGTATCCTCTTGGCCTTTCCATTGAGAGCAGGCTTGACATATACTGCATTTGACGACAACATCTAAAATTTTATTACTGTATTTCCCTATTAACGAGGCAATACCGAGAAGCGATGAGAATCCACGTTTCGCCCACGATCCATCACCAGACACAGAAAGTTCATCCGCGGGACGCCCAGCTTTTACATTCAACTCGACTTCTTCTTTCAATGCTCTTTGGAAAACGATTTTCGCGACGGCTTCAGCTGCAATTTTTATATTGTCCACGATGCCGTAATATGTACTCTTACAAATTCCTTGTCCAAGATCCATGAGACCGCAGAAATTTTTCAAGCCTTCAAATCCTACTCCAAGCATTCTCAGGGCGAGAACAAGTCGACGGTTGATTTCAAATGCCTTATCAATTAACGGCGAAGACAAAATAAAAGTTTCTTTACACTCACACTTCACAGAGAGTTTGAATCCTAGACCACGTTGTCCGTTTTTGCTAAAAGTGACCGCACCGTTACAATCTTTACACTTCAACAACTGTTGCAACGTTAAAAATATCATGCTGAATTCGATGATGCAATAATTGAAAGTAGGATTAACGTTTACTTCCAATTCCTCATTGCCTTTTAATTTTTTCGCAGACGTGCTCGTAAAATCAGTAGTATTTTCGATAGTGAATCGATTGCCCTTGAAATATCTTTTGCGACCTACAGAAGATGGTCGTCTAGAAGAGTCACGGCCTTGCTTTCTATCCATATTTTCTGATATTTTATTTCAAAATTTTCGATGTTGGTTCGTCAAAACGTAACGTTGTACTGATCAAGTCAGGGGAAGGCGAAATGACCGTTTCCCTCACAAATGTTCGACAATAGGTATATTTCGGGGAAGGGAAAAGTATATATAGGTATATAGTATGTACTATATACAGGTATATATTTTCGGAGAAGGATTGGGACCGCTGCTGCGCTCCGATTAGGTTACCGGTTAGCGCTAGACCCGTTAGGAGCGCGCGGACCGCTCTCTACCTGCGTTATGGGCTGTAGAAGCTGTAATATTGAGAATTTCCGCATGAAAATTTCACAGTATATTCTTGAGATACTATACTTTCGACATATCGAAAAAAAAAATCGATTTTTTCAAATTTCTAGACCATACGGTCCCCTTAAATACGAAATGTCTGCGCTAACATCGGATCTTTGTAATCGGTCGTAATATATCGTTTTTCGAGGATGTCGCTTTGGGAAACAGCGCTCGCATAGTATGCCTCTCCCAATTTGGGCTTATGTATTTAAGGGAGCTTTTCAGTGTGACAGCCCGAAAAATCGCTGTTTTTCGCGATTTTTTTTTTTAAAGAAAAAATAATCTAATCGGTCTGGTTTTTTTTTGTATATTAATTGGGTATTGAAGAATACAAAACAATTTTTTAAAGATCGATTTATTTATTAATTAATATCTATAAAAATGATGAAACAATTGTTGCAGAAAATGCACTTGGATGTGGTGTCCACGTTGGGGGTCACAATTTTGATCTGAAACAAAAAACACAAAAAGATTATTGATCGGTATATAATTGGCTTTCGTGCTATGGAGGTTTTTTTGCAAAAATGGCGCCGGTTTGAACAAAAAGTATCGATTTTAGCATTTTTTTTGGCAGTTTTTTTTACAAAAAAATAGGAAGATGTCAAAAAAAAAAAGCTTCCATAGCACGATAAACAATGACGTTAAGAATATTGTGTAAAAAATTCAATTCGATAGCTTTAACGGGACAGACCTAGTTAGAATTTTCGAAAAATCGATTTTTTTTTATTTCATTTTCAAAAAGTAGAATCTCTTACTAACATTTTCCGCCCAGGTAAATGTAAATCGGACCATTATTCGCCGAAATACAAGACTTTGTTGCACGTCGTGTCTGAGCCATAGGTAAGCAGGTAGCGGACTTTAAGTGCGTTTTTCTCGAAACCATGTTTTTGAAGTCGGTGATCACTGTAGCTCGAGAACGGCTTTACCGATCGGGTTGAAATTTATATCACTTCTTCTATACATGGTAGTCCTCCATATGAACGAAGGATTTTTTTTTTGGATAATTATTTTTATTTTTAATAGCAAAAAATGGAACTGATATTTTGGTCAAAAAAACACTTTTGACTTTTAACGGCCGCCATTTTGTGAAAAATGGAAATTTTTCAAAACCCTTCGTTCAACTGGAGCATTATATCATTAACTAAAAATCCCCTCCGTTTTTTTTGTTTCAGATGAGCCGTTGCAGCGTGAGCTTGATCACCGCAAACCGTGTTTTTTTTTGCAGCGTCCTCGGCAATTGACGGTCACCAGCTTATTTCGATATGTATTGCGTTGAAAAAATTGCAACATATACATTACATATGTATCTTTTAAACGGAAGAACTTTTGTTGTGAATTATTTTATCGTTTGACCAAAAAAAAATCGGAAAAAAGGCCTTTTTTTTGACGTTCCAACTAGGTCTGTCCCGTTAAAACTCTGCCCTCCAAGTTGGACACCGTTTTGAAAAATGCTGTTTCGAGAAAAACGCGTTCAAAGTTTCAAGTGAGGAAATTTTAGGTAAATCGTTTACTTACGGTCAATCAGCGATGCCAGATCCATACAATATCCCTTCTGCTTCTTCGAAAAGATCGTGCTCAATGGATTGTTCAGTCCGACGAGCTGTCCTCGCCTCTTTGCTATCCAGGGACGCCCGGCGGTTTGCTTCGGTGATGCGCGCATTCTTGTACTTAGCGGCGAAATCTGCGGCGCTCGGCCCTATCGTGCATCCCATCGTCTCCAAAATGTTTAAAATTGGGTCGTAACCTTCATTGAAGGTGCACACAGCACACTGCGTAGCGATTTCTACTATCTGCTTGCCGCAGAATACGTGCTTTGGGGCTAGTTGCCACACACAGTGATTGAAGCTCTCGTTATTGTTTTGAGTGTTCGCGCCCGTACATCGTTCTAAGAGATCCTCCGTTGTTAGATCATCGTAAATCGGCTTTAAAACTTGTTGCACGTCTTCGTCGAGTGCTGGTGGATGGGTGTACTCCTCTCCTGTGGCCTCGGCCTTGCGCCATTCGCACCACGAATCTTCTCCCGGAGGGCAATACTCATGCTGAGGATTTTCATCAGTTGAGCTTTTGTGATGAAATGTAGCCCATATGGCTTTCCTCATATTTTCCACGGAATTGGAATTTCGACGAACTGCCAAGCCATAATATTCGGAGAGATTTGTCAATAATTTTAACGTCAATTGCGCTCTTTTCGGTTCAACAGCAGTTTTTTTTGTTTGATTTTTTTTAGTTTTCGGAGTACTCGAACGAGCTCCTTTTTTTCGGTTCACTCTCCATTGCTTTGTCTTCGATTTGCTTTTTGGCCTTTTTTAGTTGAACTAACCTTTTTCTTGCTTCGTTTCCCCTTTTATATACTCGCTTTTTCACGTGCAAAACGCATTCCTTTTTTTTTCCGTCAAATCGTCAACGTACGGCTTGGCTTCTAATAACATCTTGAATGTTTTTGTATCGCCGTCTCCTATATAAAAACCGTATTTCGCGTTGCGCAATTCTTCTGATCTCTTGAATATTTCGATTATACCGTCGACTTCCATTTTTCCCGCGCTGCCTTCGTGATTGACGTTGCATTCGGATTCATGCGTCTCAAACCACGCCTCATACTCGGGTGTTCCCTCTTGTCCTTTCCAGAATGCACAAGCCTTGCAGAAGCTTGATTTGACAACAACATCCAAAACTTTGTTGGTATATTTTCCAATCACGGACACGATACCCATGCGCGACGTGAAACCGCGTTTCGACCACGATCCATCACCGGACACCGTCAGAATATCGCCCCGATTTTCTGCTTCCAAAGTTTTTTCCTTCTCTTCGGTACCTGCTTTTTTCACGACGGCCTCGTATATTGATTTCGCTGCAATCTGCAGGATTTTCACGATTCCATAATAGGTGTTATTATTGAAGTTTGCAGTTAAATCCATCAAGGCGATAAAATTTCTAATGCCATTTATGCCGATGCCGACCAATCGCATGGCAAAGCAGAAACGACGATTGATTTCATAAGCATTTTTTATCAAAGGACAAGAATCTATCTCGGCCGGATCTGGACACGAACACTGAACACAAATTTTAAAGCCCAATCCGCGAATCGATTTTTTAAAAAACTTCACGTCGCTATTACACTTTTTGCACTTCAACAGTTCCTGAAGAGCGCCGAAAACCAAAAAGAACTCCAAAATCACATAGCTAAACGTTTGATCGATTCGGACTTCAAACTCTGGACTCTTTTTCAAGATTTTTGCTGCCGAAGTGCTCGCAAACGTTAGATCCGTTTCGATATCGTGTCGATTTGTTCCCTTGAAACCCGCGGATCTTTTTCGTTCATTTCGCGGATGTCCGCTTCTCGAGCCTTTTCTATCCTGCCACGCACATTTCTCTTTCGTAGATCTATCCATTTTGAATGTCGAAACCGAACTGAAAGACGAACCGGACTCACGTTGGAAGGTACACGAGCAGGTAGAAACGAGACAATAGAAATAACGGTCGCACGGGCAGACGGCCGACGCGGCAGCTGTAGCGCTCCGTTGCCTTCTTCCAAGAAATGCTGTACAGTAACCGAAATAATCTGAATTTCGGCATGAAAATTTCAGGGAATATTCGGAAGAGTGTATACTATTCGATAAAGCAAAAAAAAAAATCGATTTTTTGAAAATTTCACACTGGAAAGCTCCCTTAACTTGACTTTGTTTTCTAATAACTGGCTTGATCAGGTGTTTATTGCATAAATCTACGCAACCGACGGAATCAGTAAGTAGATGTCTCTTCATCATGCCCGCGGCCGAATCGCTTTGACTGTATACCACAGATTCACGAGCCAGCAGCTCAAATATACCAAACATCGTTTTTACAAAATCGTAATCGTTAATCAGAGTGCTATACGTGATGCAAGTCATATAGCGAGTCAGGTAGAGATTTCCAAAAACTCACCATTCACGATTCGAGCATTGCCTCATGAATAGACATGCTAATCGATTTATTTCACTGGCACGATGTGATAATGAACACTCTGCATATAGGCCATGGAACAATCGGCACTATGGACATTGTTGGTCCAACGAGTGACAGTCTTAGGATCAAAGATGGTCGTCAGGTTTGCATCTTACTCAAACCTCGAAACAGCCATAATTTCGTTCTTTCGGAACAAACAAACACGCTCAGGTTCGTTTACAATACGGACGCTTTTAAAATAGCTACATACCGCACTCACGACGGTGACGAATAAAAGTCGCCGGTGTACAATGTTGAATTAGTGTGAGCAGCAACAGATACTTTCGAATTAGTGAGCAGCAAAGTCTATTGCACAGTGGATTGTACCATCTGCTGACGAAAACGAAACAGAAATCTGAGTGCTTTGTTTCGGTCGTCACACTAATACTGCAGCTGAAAATAGTGTATTTTACAAATTCACTGTTTGGATTTCCGGGCCTTTTCGAAAATGACATCAATTCCTTCTGCCATACGTAGCAGTTTGCGCTCGGCAGTTACTCCCGAGTGTACCAATCTCGCAAAGGGCATCAAGATATCTTCGCTCATCGTCTTGGTGATGGTCGTACTTGCTTTGATCCTGATGATTGCTGCGATAATATTAAATTACGTAAAGCATTCGGAAACTGAAGATACAGAGCAAACACAAAAGCAGCAGATGAAAGATTCCATTGTCGGCGGTCTGACTATAGCTAGCGCGGTGATTGTAGCACTGACATCCCTAGCTGCAATATGGCAGTTTGTAATAGCAGCTAAAACTACTCGAACTTGCCTGCTAAAAGACTCAAAGATGTAATATTTATTTATATGAACGGCACTCGATTGAGCCCTCACACGACGCAAAAAAAGATAACATTACAGAAAAAAATTGCTCTTAGATTTTTCGAAAATCAAATCGAACTTATTGTTCCAACTCAAGCGATCCAAGAGACTGTGATGAGCGACGAATTGAACGTAGAAAAAAATGATACATCGCATACTACCCTTTCGAGACGATTCATGCCGCGTTGTCATCCTGGCATAATATTGAGAATGAGGACGGGAAAAAGTATACGCTAGCCAGTGAGATTGAAGTAAAAAACAACATAAATGCTGTAAAAAAAGTTAAGACAAGTATATTTACTCCCACCAAATAGTAGTTTCGGTAACAAATCGCCTTGTCCTTACAAAACCCCCACAGAAAGTTAGAAAAGAGATTACCTCCAGAAATAAACCAACCTTGCAAAAATTCTCTCATTCACATCAAATCTCTCAAAAAATTATAGAAGAACCCCACAAAAAATTTCTCAATAAATTAGAAACTCACAAAAAGTTATAAGGAGAGCCTCACAAAAATTTATTAATCAAATTATAATCTCACAAAATATGGAAATTTAAACCCGACAACAATTAAGGGGACCGTATGGTCTAGAAATTTGAAAAAATCGATTTTTTTTTTTTTCGATATGTCGAAAGTATAGTATCTCAAGAATATACTGTGAAATTTTCATGCGGAAATTCTCAATATTACAGCTTCTACAGCCCATAACGCAGGTAGAGAGCGGTCCGCGACACGAAAACGTTCAAAGCCTTATTGGACACAAAGCCTTACGGGGATGATTTTTTAGTTTGCAAAAAAGAATGTGTTTTGCATGTTAAAAAACGTTTGTACAAACGTGCTGTTGATGCGAAAAAAAAACATGCACAAATAAAGAAAGCAACAAAGAAATTGACAGAAAAAGAAGAGGGAAAAAAGACACAGCGGAAATCGATAAATAAAACACCGAAGCGTCAACAATTGACGAATAAATTATTGCAAGAGCTGTCAACTTATTACGGTCTAGCAATTAGACGTAATTCAGATTCGACTGAAGGGATGAGAAGTGAAATATGGGCAGCATATTATCACAAAATTTCAACAGATGAAAATCCGCAACACTCGTACTGTCCTCCAGGTTCCGAATCGTGGTGCAAGTGGCGTCAAAGTGAGGCTGCAGGTACTTTAGACACCTACGAGCACCCACCTGCTCTGTGCGATGAAGCACAAGAGATATTAAAACCAATTTATGAAGAATTGACAGCAGAGACTTTATTGGAAAGGTGTATTGGCAGTAATACGCAGAACAATAACGAAAGTTTCAATGCTTGCGTGTGGCACCTTGCGCCGAAACATCTGTTTGCCGGAAAAAAAATCATTGATATTGCCACTCACATTTCCGCTTGCATATTCAATGAAGGATTTGCATCCCTATTGAAAATAATGGAGACCATGGGCATAACAATCGGGCCACAAGCGGAGCAACTAGCGCAAAACCGAGACGAGCTGCGAGTATCGAGCGCCAACCGTAGGAGCACGGACAACTCCAAAGAGGCTCGGACAGCTCGAAGAAATGAAAGGAGTGAGGAAATCTTGAATTATGAACGTTCCGAAGGAATCCTATATGGTGCCGGAATCGCGGATTAACTGTAAGTATTCAAAATTTGCTCAATTTTTGAAAATATCTGTACCTCAAACTTTAAACTCATTTATCTCGAAACGACTTTTTTCGGCACTGCGCAGGTGAAAACAAAAAAACTATTCAACCGAATCACTTGAAATTTGGATATGTTGTTCACAACATGTATGGCTATCGTCGGAACTACAATCATAATTTTATTTAAATAATTTCTTATTGTTTATACTAAAAAACTAGTGAAAAAAAAACCCGATTTTACGAATTTTTTTTCAAAAGCGCGCCATTTTGTCAATTTTTAATTTTTTCGATTTGTTCTAGTCCCGACTATAACTGCACTCTTTCTGATTAAGAATCTTCTTGAATTTTGTGTTTCAGATGAGTAGAAGTCTCGGATCGATCTTCACCGTCCGGGTCGGATTTTTCGAGAGGGTCGTCTTCAATGCCAATTATATGATAATAAACACTGTTTTTAAAATTAAAAAAAAATTTTTTTGTATACTTAATAAAGGTAGTAATAAACCCGAAAAGTTAAAACATCGATTTTTAAATTTTTTATGGCAAAAAAAAAATCGTGAAAATAGGTGAAATTTTCGTGCTCTAGACCATACGGTCCCCTTAAGTGTAAACTGCACGAAAAGTCATTATATAAATTAAAACTATAAAAGCATTAATACTCAAATACTTTAAAACCTTTGAACTACTAATAAAAATTATTTTAATTGATTGAAAATACAATTGTTCTACAGTACAGTTGTTCTACAACAAGAATAAGAATAAAAAATAAGTATGACAAAAATCCCGATATAAAAAAAATTCCAAACGAACAAAATTAAATTGAAAAAAAAATTTTTGCCAAAGTACTCGGCGAGTTCGTAGCCATGAGTGATGCAGTATGTGAATTAAGAAAAAACTCGCCAAATACTTCGGCCGAATTTTTTTTTTTTTATTTATTTTTATCGTTTGGTTTTTGTTTTGTATCGGGATTTTTTTAATACTTATTTGTTATTCTTATTCTTGTTGTAGAACAAATGAACTGTAGAACAATTGTATTTTCAGTTGAAAGATTTTTTATTACAGGTTAAAAGGTTTTAAAGTATTTGAAAATTAATGCTTTTAAAGTTTTAATTTATAAAACAGCAAAAATCCCCTCTCGGGGAAAAAAACCTGGACAAGTACATTGGTGGTCCCTCGTTTTCCTATGATATTACAAAAATTTTACTAAGAAATCCAAAACCCCACCAAAAGAAATTAAAAAAAAGTTCACCTATTTCATTCATATCCCGAAGGAAAACCAACCATATAGGTCACGAAATATCTGGCCAAAAAACCAGACTTCACAATAAATGTTATCTTGAATTTATTTCCACAGAACAAAACAGGAATTAAAACATTAAAAAATTAGCGCTATCAAGATGCGAAAAATACCACTTATAATTGGTATGTAAGAAGTATTAATAGTCTAGCAAAAAAAATAAAAAAGGTTACGTGCAGCAGTAAAATTTACGATATTAATTACAGGACAAGTTTTTCTTTGTTGACTCAGAAGATATCATCATCGACGTGCCGGTAACGTAGGGCATGCAGTTGGTGCATTGCTTCTGGAATCTCCCAAGTCGAGTAGCTACGTGCAGAGCCAGTAGTTGGATGAGTGATCCCTTCCCTGTACGCGAAAAAGTTTAAAGTCGTTTTGGTTATGGCGCGGCCAATGTTGCCAAATGATATTTACTTATATGATCCAATGAAACAACATTGCCTGCGCCATGGATAAAACAACGAAAAACCATTTAGAAACCAGCTGAAATCTCGGCACATAAACGCAGGAACATTGGATTACGTTTTCACTAAGATTTATTTTCAGAAATGATTTCATTTCTAAATTTAATTCCCGATGTTCAAGTATCGATTGCTTTTATATGGGTGTCAAGCTAAGTTTCGCATAAGATCCTGTGCTTTTGCAATGTTAAAAAAAAAACTTTAATTTATGTCCGTACATGATAGCATAGCTTTGTTTGATTGGTAATAATTTGATGCACATTCACCACCGTAAGTTGAGCGTATATGCACAGAGTACTTGTCCGGCCCATAACTTTTTATTAAAACTGCTCATTCGAGTAAAAATCAGGGGTCTCTCAAAATTCAACGGTCAAAAGTACGCACTTTTTCACTGTCGGTATTGTCTTATTTAATTTTAATTTTGTTATGGTTAATCCCGCATAAAGTTTTAAATTCTCCTTTTCAAAACATGAGGGGCTATCTTGATGGCTGGCGCCCAAGAACGTCAAAATGAAACGAGCGGAACGAGATTATTTTGTGTGAAATTTGCATGATATTAAAACTTTGGATTCAATTTTGACCGTGCTTTCATAGCCTGCATTGATCTTTTGACCATTAACAAGGGGTTACTTAGATTTTCTATTAATAAATAGTAGCTTTCCAAAGTATAACTTTCATTGCTGGCAATATAAGTTTTCAAATGTATGATACGTTAAATTGCTGGCAATGTTTTACTGAGTCGTATCTTGAGAAATTTCATAACTGACTGAGCCTTATATTGGTTTAATTTTATGATGACCACGAACACGATTTTATTCCGATTGAATCGACGTCAAATGTTGTGTATGAAACAAGTGTATTCTGAAACTCAGCAAGAATTGATTTTCTTATAAGTTTCTGTCGGTGAAAAGCAACGCCTGACTTCACCTCTAATTTCATATTTACTTGAATGAGCAATTTTAATAAAAAGTTATGGGGCCGGACAAGTACTCTATGCGTATACGCTCAACTTACGGTGGTGAACGTTCATCAAATTATTACCAATCAAACAAAAATATGCTATCATGTACGGACATAAATTGAAGTTTCTTTTTTAAAATTTCAAAGCACGGGACCTTATGCGAATCTTAGCTTGACACCCAAATAAAAACAATCGATACTTGAACATCGGGAATTAAAATTGGAAATGAAATCATTTCTGAAAATAAATCTTACAAGGAACACTACTTTAGTGTCCGCCTACGATTGTCTTGAAACTCCTGTATGTAAAAGAGCATTCGAAACTAAGAGACACGTATTTTTTTTATCGGCGGAAAAACAGTTTTAAGGGGTGAAACCATCCTTCAAAATAAGACATGTCATGGGGTGGTTTTGCAGTTTCACCAACAAGCACTCAACTGATTCAACTTTCGATGAAACAAAAACCAAAATGTTTCTTATCCAAAGCGATGAAAAATCTACCACGCGAACGAAAAAAAAAAGTTAGGGGGTGAACCACCCCTGCATTTGTCTGTTTCTCACCCTACATTAAAAAGGGGTGAATATAATGGAATGGAAGAGGTTCTATTTCCATAAAAACATCAAAATAAAATTCACGTTTTCGTATTTTTGAAAAATAGCAGCCTTAAGGGGGTGATCTACCCCTTATTTGAATGTTTCTATTGCCGTTGCCTTTTCCCTGTTTTATATGTTTTTGCGGATTCAAAATATCACAACAGCTCCGAATCAACGTTTTCTCATGTTGCGAAATTAATACAACACCCTGATAGGGTGAACCACCCGCTCTCGATTTTCCTCTTTATTCGCGATTTCAAAATTTCTCCATCTATTTTGTTCAATCTGCTTCCCCTTCATCGACGTTACGTATTTAATTGTTTTAAGCACGTATGCATATTTGAATTAATATCAATAGGGACGGGGGGGGGGGGGGAGGCAGGGAACTGCCACTGCTACTATTTTGATGATAATGGGAAAATTGTCATCTACGCGTAAACTAATAGGTATTGTGCTGATCTACAATTAGTGCCCCTACAAGGCACTTTTATTAATCTTAAGAAAAACATAGAGGTGTAGAGATGTGATCACGGTGTTTATACTAGATAAGAATGCTATCAAGTAGTCATGATCACCCGATATTTTTGGCATTCTAATACCCGCGATATAAAAAAAATAGAGGCGTAAATATGTAATCACGGTGTTTGCAATAGATTAGAATGTTATTAACAAGGAAACCTTCCCAGGTGTACCCCGCCGATTTTGTTCCGCTTGGAGTACGTTATTTTACATTGAAATCTAAGAGATATATATTTTTTTTTTGCGGAAACTCATATTTAAGGCGTGAAACACACCCTTAAAGTTGAGGTCTCCTAAGGGAGGTTATTCAGTTCCATATATATGCAGACAAGGGGGCAAAATCAAACCAATTGCATTCAATACTTCATAAAAAGTTATGACTACTCGATTTTTTTCAGCCCTGAGGGGGTGAATAAGCCGAAGTTATAGGGGTTGAAAATAAAAAAAAACGTTATAACAAATAGAATATGCTCGATATGGAAGTGAAAAAAATTGCATAATTAACAGTTTCAAAAGTTAAGAGATACATGTTTTTGCATTTGTCGAAAAAATGCATCCTTAAGGGTGTACTACCCTTACATCCGAATACGTTTAATTTCTGTAGATACGTATCTTTTTAAGTATCTATCTGCTAGCAAATATTCTTTTGGATATAGAGCATATCGTGGAATTGTTTAAAAAGATTGTTATCAACATAACAAAAAATCCCTTGAAAAAATTTTTTTTTAATAAAAAAATTGCGATTTCGTCTTTGTTATATATAATAATCGTTACAACATATGATTCAGGCATCGCAGATAATGAAAATTCTTTTCAATCACATTGTTACTATATTAATATTTCTAATTATTGTATCATTGTTTTTATTATATTTCATATGCTGTATTTTGTACAGATATATTTTTGATTGACAAATGAAATTATTCATTATATTATTTACAATAGTGGAAATCGTCAAAAAAGTGTTGGAAACATAATGATTTTTTACACCATGAACACATAACAGCAGTAATATTTTGACATCCGGGTACATCACAATGCGATTTGCAAGTTTTAAAACTAAAATCTACAGGATTTTCAAAATTCTCCGGTCTCTATTCATTATAACCGCTTTTGAACCATGAATGCCTAAATAAGTTTACATATCGTGGAGATGATAATTGGTTGTGAACAAGTGACGGAAGCTTAATTATATTATTTCGTAAATACAAATTGAAATCATAATCTATTAATATGACGTTGTCAGAAAAATGTTTCACATAATTTTTCCATATCCTGAAGCCAAAAACCTTCAAAGGTTGAATCTTTCCCGTTGTACCCTGCGGTATTTTTCTTAATTTTATATTTTTATCCCGAGGTTTCACTTCGTCAACAGCTCGAGGGCAATGTCCAGTCCAGGAGTCAATTAAGGGGTTATATACAGTTGGAAATTTCAGAAAATCGATTTTTTTTATGGCATTTTCAGAATGTACATACATTTGAGTACATTCTCTGAAAATTTCAAATTAATCCAGCAAGTAATGTCGGAGTTGTATGCTATTTTATGATTAATTTCAAATTTCAAAAAATCGATTTTTTTGTTGCATTTTTGGAGTCTACATATATTCAAATAGATTCTCTGAAATTTTCAAAGCGATACGGCAAATATTCGTAGAGATACATGCGTACTTGAAAGGACGCTTGGAGCATTACAAAGTAAGCGCGCTCCGAACGGCCCGAGCGGCAGCGGTTGTTGTGGCCCGCGTGCCTGAGATGACCCTTTTCATTGTTTTTGCATACATGGTATATGCGAGAGCTAAGCGTGGTCATTTCTTATACCGAAGAAAGGAATTTTGTCAGTCGAACCAGCTCTGCCACAGTGTAAAGTCGCGCGTTCAAATTTTACTCCGTTTTCGTAGTTTTGCGAATAAAAATGCCTTACAAGTGTACCAGACAACGGAGACTATCCGACAAGACGCAAATTTCAAGAGGGAAAAAGCGAAAACAATCGTACAATCCAAAAACAGTCGAGGCCGATGAAAGTAGCTTCAGTACATCCGCGAAAAAATTGAAAAATCAGAAGGAGATCTTAGTTCCTCGTGATTCCTCCATTGAATATCGCATTTTCAATTTTATAACGGTCTTCGCAGCGATAAGTGAATACGTCCAGTGTAAAACTTGCAAAGGAAAAGTGCAATTTCAAACGGCTGCACAACGAGGACTCGGTTTTAAAATCGTCATTCTGTGTGATAAGTGCGATCCTCGAGCCATAAACTCTTGTCCTTTCATCAAACATTCTTACGCGATAAACAGACGATTTTTATTTGTGATGAGAACTCTCGGAATAGGATTGAAAGGTGCAGCGAAATTTTGTGGATTGATGGACATGCCACCTTTTGTGATGCAAGCTACGTACGATTTGATCGTCAAAAATATTCATTCATGCACGCAAATGGCCACCGAAAAACTTTTCGAAAAAGCTTATGCTGAAGAAAAAGAAGCGTCTGCTCAAAATCGAGGCGATGGAAACTGTGAAGAATTGACAATATCTGGCGATGGAACCTGGAAAAAACGAGGGTTTACTTCTTTATACGGAGTAACATCACTGATCGGTTATTATACGGGGAAAATTATCGATATCGTCGTGAAAAGTTCGTACTGCAAACAATGCGAGGTTTGGAAAAAAAAAATCGACACTGAAGAGTACAACGAATGGTATGACGATCACAAAGATGTTTGTGCTGCGAATCATAACGGTTCTTCAGGAAAAATGGAAGTCGATGCGGTCGTAGAAATGTTCAAGCGTTCAATGGAAAAATTTAACGTCCAATACAAAAATTACATCGGCGACGGTGACTCGAAAACCTACTCGGGGATTTTGAAAGCTGTGCCTTACGAAAACAACGAAGTGGTAAAAAAAGAATGTATTGGACACGTTCAAAAAAGAATGGGTTCACGACTCCGAGACTGTGTCAAAAAAAAATACCGAGATGACTGTAAATAAAAGTGGGAAAAAAATGCAAAAAAAAGTACTTGGTGGAAAAAGAAAGCTCACAGCCAAACTGATCGATAAATTGACTGTTTATTATGGCTTGGCAATCAGGAGGCACTGTGATTCCATTGACAATATGTATAATGCAATATGGGCAACATATTACCATTATTGTTCAACAGATGAAAATCCTCAACACGAAAGATGCCCGGTCGGAACTGAGTCATGGTGTTGTTGGCAGCGAGCGCGAGCTTCGAATAAATTATCGGATTATAAACACGATTATTCTCCATTTCCACAAGATGTTGCTGACGCTCTGTTTCCGATCTACACGGATCTGAGCAATGAAAAGTTGCTTGAAAGATGTGTTGGTGGTTTCACACAAAATAACAACGAAAGCTATAATCAGTTGATTTGGAAAATCACACTGAAAATAATTCCTAGTGGTTCAAAAATAGAGGAAATAGCAGCTCATATGGCAGCCGGCACCTTTAATGAAGGTACGGCATCACTATTATATTATATGAGTGCACTGGGTCTATCGATTGGGCCCAATGCCCATGCCTATACCGAAAAACAGGATGCAGAGCGCGTCGCGATCTCTATTTTAAGAGCGCATGAGCGCACGCGCGAAGGAAGTATGGTTCGCCAACGACTGCAATTCGACAATTTGGAAGCTGCTGATGATGCAGAGGGAACTTCTTATGGCCCTGGAATAGATGACTCCTTGTAAGTTGTAAAAAAAAATTTTTATCCATGTGTTCACCACTTATGAAACTTTGAACGCGTTTATCTCGAAACGATGTTTTCAAAGTCGGTGAGCACGATTTCTCAAAGATGGCTCAACCGATCGGTCTGCAATTTTAACACAACTTTCTCAGATATATTCTACTGGGATTGGACGAAGGAGTAAGATTTCCGAAAATTATTTCTATTTTTTTTTAACCATTGAACGACCAAAATTCGGTTAAAAATTGAAATTTCGTCTTTGAGGAGCCGTCATTTCATCAAAATTGGAAATTCCAACTATTCCTTCGTCCAATCCCAGCATTTATCTGTCCACTAAACAAATCTCTTTGGTTTTTTAATTTCAGCTGATCCAAACGGGAGATTTCATGCTCACCGCAAGACGCCTTTTTTTAGAGGACCTACAGGAGATCAATCACAGGAGCTATCTGAAGCAATATTTTGTTAAGTAAAAAATTGCGATAAAGAGTTAAAAGATGACACTCCATTTACTTCCTTATGCTTTTCCTCGTCAAATGAAATCCCTATCCGGAAAAAATTCGTAAAAAAACGAGTTTTTTGGCCTTCCAACTGTATATAACCCCTTAATAAAATACTGTTTGAACCAACTTGGGGGAAGAAGACATTTAGTAGCCAAGTTTTAAAATGTTCTGAAAGTATGAATTAATTTTTCAATTTGCTTCGTTGCAAAAAATAAATAGTATCTTATGTGTCAATATAAGGAATTCTCTAAAAAAATAATTTTTATTATTACCTGAAGTAAGTTTTCCAGATTTCGATACTTCTATGTAAACGTTTTCTGGTCTGAATAGTGACGATTCCACTATTGCACCAAATTTACCACTTGGTTCTTTCAAAACCAGGAATAGCGGAGAAAGAAGCCTTCCGTCACCTGCTATAGTGGGCTGAATCGTATAATTATGTGTTGTAGAAGCAATTGATTGTACAAGGCATTCAACTTGTTTCTCTCCTTCAACCGCTAATGTTCTTCCAGAATGCATTTCTAATTGGAAACCACTTTGGTCTGAATTGTAGACGTTCGATAACCCATATTCTTCTATATCGATCTTCACTTCAGAAACAAATTGTTCAGCAAGCTTTTGCAGATTGTCTGCATTTTCAATACTTCTTTTTGTGATAAATTTACTAATTTTTCTGGAAACAATCCTATGAGCTTTCTTAAATGAGTGTACCCACTTGTCTGATGCCTTAAAACGGACATCTTCATGACCGATTTCTTTTTGTGCATGCATTGCCCATTTTTTCAAGTCGATGCCATGTACCATAAGATCAGCATCAAAGGCAGCTTTAAAATTTGCTAAAGTGTACTCGAAAATTCTAGCTATTTTTTCTTTATAAGTTCCACCTTTATTTAAATATTTAGCCCATCTTTTTAATTGAGTCACTGATTGTAATTTTCTAAATTTTTGTTTAACGCTTGATAGGCTCAAATTTTTAGTTTTGGCACTTCTCCAATAGTTGACTGCCCTCGATTTATACTCGTACGAAACAGATTCATCATCAGTAGTACAAACATCCGGGGGTAGTACCGGATCATTGATTGCCGATCCCCATTCTTCGTCTTCTACTATTTTCATATCCCATTCTTTGTAAGGTTCTTGGAAATATAATGAATGTTCTACGATTGTTTCGACGCCCATGTAATCTTGCATAGTATTTGTTAATATATTTTCAATGCTTTCTTTTAATTGTATTTCATCATTATTTATAGGGCTTTCAGGTATATTTAGGGCTTGAAAATGTGCCAAAACTAATCGTATCACATTAAGCGGATTCACTTTCATTTTTGATAATAAATACACTTGATTTCTTAACTTATGGAACTTTTAACAACTTTTGATTGCAAACAAAACACAGAGCTATACACGCCTTTGATTGTTGACATTATTTTATCACGAGATATATTCCTTCTAACTCGCACTTATCGAATTGAAGCAATTTCTGAAGAACGCGACTTATAAGCGTAGCACAGGCCATCATATGTCAAATAAGAGAGGCAGAGGCAGATAACTGTTATATATTTCTTATCAACGTATTTTGAAACTTCTTTCAATGATAGGTGAAGTAGAACATCAACTCGGAGAATCAGATAGCTAATAAGCAAGGCTAACGAACATATACAAAGTAAGGTTCGAAATGATAAAAGATATCAGTTCATTTACTGCTACGTGATTGTAACAACAAACATCGCGTGTATAACAAACTTCTGTTTCTCTAACAAAACGAGAACGAATTTAGCCGATTTTTTCAACAGTTTTTTGATAATAAAAAATAAAGAAATAAAAATAAAAATAAACCCTCCATAGCAAAATAGTGACACACATGCAAATTAATAATCTTTTTAAAATTTTGTTTCAGACAATAATTACGGCTAGAATCGTGCACATCGTTTTTTTATAGGACATTTTCAATGATAGAAAAAAAACAGTGTAAAAAATGAAAATAACGTTAAGAATTCATCCTCTATTCTTTAAGAGTGATTTAATGAAACATCAAAAAATCGGTAACAAAATCGCGAAAAAAGCTACTTTTCGACCCCTCACACAGAAATGATCTCTCAAGAAAAGAATTTTCATTATCTGCAATGCCTGAATCATATGTTCTATCGATTATTATAATCTATCGATTATTTTCAAGGGATTTTTTTTACGTTGATAACAATTTTATTAAACAATTTCACGATATGTTCTATATCCAATAGAATATTTTCTGTCAGATAGATACTTAAAAATATACGTATCCACAGAAATTAAAGGTATTCGGATGTAAGGGTAGTACACCCTTAAGGATGCATTTTTTCGAAAAATGCAAAAACATGTATCTCTTAGCTTTTGAAACTGTTAATTATGCAATTTTTTTCACTTCCATATCGAGCATATTGTATTTGTTATAACGTTTTTTTAATTTTCAACCTCTATAACTTCGGCTTATTCACCCCCTCAGGGCTGAAAAAAATCGAGTAATCATAACTTTTTATGAAGCATTGAATGCAATTGGTTTGATTTTACCCCCTTGTCTGCATATATATGGAACTGAATAACCTTCCCTAGGAGACCTGAACTTTAGGGGTGTGTTTCACCCTTTAAATATGAGTTTCCGAAAAAAAAAAAAAAAATACGTATCTCTTCGATTTCAATGTAGAATAACATACTCCAAGCGAAATAAAATCGGCGGAGTACACCTGGAAAGGTTTCCTTGTAAGTAGACATGATAACCTGATGTTTTTGGCATTCTAATATCCGGGGTATTAGTCATGACGAATATTAGTCATCGCCTCTCAAAGCGCTCAAGTGTGGTTATATTAGATAAAACCGTTATCAGGTTTGCAAGATGAAACAATATTTTTCTGTTCTCATAATTGCTTTAAAAGACAGTTACCATTCGCATTGTATCAGTACATGTATAAACGAGTTTCGAATTGTGTTTCTTTTTCTGTGCTCTCGCTGTGCTGTGCGTAACATTTTTACCAGCATGAAAGTGAATCCAATCAACGTTATTAAACTGTTACTGACTACATTTGAGGCTATGAATATTGCACAAACTCGAGATGAAGGAAAATTTTGAAAAAATTTTAATTGATTCTATGCAAGATTACAATGGAGTTGAGATGATATAGGAAGAGACCCTAGATTTTTAAGAACCGTTTAAAAAGTACGAAGCAAGTACTGTTGAAGATACCATATGGCAAAAAGATGATGAAGATATCGATTCCGACGCTTGTTCGAGTGACGATGAGCTGAGTTATGATTACAAAGAAAAAGCTGTGGAATACTTTAGGTCTCGTAAAAAAAGAATTGCAGTATCGCAACCGTCAAGCAAAAATACAAATCTGTCAAATCCACACGCCAGTTACGACGCTGGGTACATCAACTGAACACAGGTGGTACTTATAAAGAAAAACTAGTTCGAATTTCTGAATATACATAGCGGAATATAAAAATGATATTGACCTTCAAAAGTGGGCTCTACAGGCACATAAAAAAATAGGCGATGAAGCTATACGATTTAGAGCCTCTAATAAATGGCTATGGAAATTGAAGAAATTGCATCGCATTGTTCCTAGAAAAATAAATAAATTTGTAACGAGAAAGACTGTGCAGGAACAAGCGTTTCTACAGAAAAATGGAGAAAAATTTGTTCAAGAAATTAAATCACTAATTGAAAAGCATGGGTCAAGCAATGTGTACAATTCTGGGTTAATTCTTCTTGATCAAATGTCAATATGTGTTTAAGCTCATAATAAAAATATGCTTGTACATAGACGAGACAAATCGCTATTCATGGAACTTATTCAGACATAACAATTGGAATCGTAGTGAATAAGAAGTAGCTCTTCCCTCTCCCCCTCCCCCGTCCCGATTGAGGTTAACGCAAATATGCATACGTGCTTAAATCCATTTAATTTTTAACGTTGATGAAGGGGAAGGAGTTTGAACAAAACAGATGGAAAAATTTTTAAATCGCGAATAATGACGAAAATCGAGAGGGGGTGGTTCACCCTGTCAGGGTGTTGTATTAATTTCACGACATGAGAAAACGTTGATTCGGAGCTGTTGTGATATTTTGAATCCGCAAAAACATATAAAACAGGGAAAAGGCAATGGCAATAAGAAAATTCATATAAAGGGTAGTTCACCCCCTTAAGGTTGCTATTTTTCAAAAATAGGAAAACATGTAAACTTTATGTTGATGTTTTTATGGAAATAGAACCCCTTCCATTCCATTATATTCATCCCTCTTTAATGTGGGATGAGAAACAGATAAATGCAGGGGTGGTTCACCCCCTAACTTTTTTTTTCGTTCGCATGGTGGACTTTTCATCGCTTTGGATAAGAAACATTTTGGTTTTTGTTTTACTGAAATCGGTTGAATGCTTGTTGGAGA
This sequence comes from Rhimphoctona megacephalus, assembly GCA_963989365.1. NCBI lineage: Eukaryota > Metazoa > Arthropoda > Insecta > Hymenoptera > Ichneumonidae > Rhimphoctona > Rhimphoctona megacephalus. The sequence continues at coordinate 20,104,800 of OZ022416.1, read as the reverse complement.
AACTGCAAAACCACCCCTTGACATGTCTTATTTTGAAGGGTGGTTTCACCTCTTAAAACTATTTTTCCGCCGATACAAAAAATACGTGTCTCTTAGTTTCCAATGCTCTTTCACATACAGGAGTTTCAAGAAAATCGGAGGCGGACACCAAAGTAGTGTTCCTTGTTAGTGAAAACGTAATCCAATGTTCCTGCGTTTATGTGCCGAGATTCCAGCTGGTTTCTGAATGTTTTTCGTTGCTTTAGCTATGGCGCAGGCAATGCTGTTTCATTGGATCATATAAGTAAATATTATTTAGCAACATTGGCCGCGCCATAGACAAAACGAATTGAAACTTTTTCGCGTACAGGGAAAGGATCACTCATCCAACTACTGGCTCTGCACGTAGCTACTCGACTTAGGAGATTCCAGAAGCAATGCACCAACTGCATGCCCTACGTTGTCGGTACGTCGATGATGATATCTTCTGAGTCACCAAAGGGAGACTTGTCCTAATATTGATATCATAAATTTTACTGCAGCACGTAACCTAGATGGTAACCTATTTTTTTTCTGCTAACCTATTAATACTTCTTACATATCAATTATAAGTGGTATTTCTCGCATCTTGATAACACTAATTTTTTAATGTTTTAATTGCTGTTTTGTTCTGTGGAAATAAATGCAAGGTAACATTTATTGTGAAGTCTGGTTTTCCAGCCGGATATTTCGTGATCTATATGGTTGGTTTTCCTTCGGGATATGAATGAAGCAGGTGAACATTTTTTTCATTTTTTTTAGTGGGGTTTTGGATTTTTTTGTAGGATTTTTGTGATGTCATAGGGAAACGAGGGACCACCAATGTACTTGTCCGGCTTTTCCCCCAGGAGGAGATTTTTGCTATTTGATATCACTTTTTTTATTTATGATATTTTCGAATATTTCGCTTTATATAGACCCCACTAGAGTTATAAAAAATAAAATTACAGCATGTTTGCATCATTACATCATCAATTTAATTCAATGACAGGAATCGATACTGTTCACTTTACTTATTCGACATAAGAGAATGAGACAGATTTTCTACCATGAATTCATTGTTGTTGAGGTTGTTTAAATATAGGAGCGTTTCGTTCCTGTGAGAAGGAACAAAGTTGTAATGTTTTCAAAAGAGTTAACTACAGACTTGAGGTATTTTGAAGACGTTAGTAATCCGTTGTTACATTATTAGTAGATTACGACTTGGCAGGAAGGTGTTATTGATTCAATTAATCGTTATAAGAGACCTTAAGTAACAGTTTTTTCTCAAAGGCAGAAAACCAGTAAATTAAATAATTCTTTATTACCTATTAAGTTGTGTATTGGAATAAGTCATTCAAGGGAGAAACGGCAGCGAGGATATTAGTAAATCAGGTCTAAGCTATTAATCGATAATTATTGAACTTTATTTTCAAAAAGAGCCTCAGAACTAAAAATTTGTATCATCAGATTGCAATAGATACCTACAAGCTTTGAAAATTCTATGAAGCGATATGTGTGAAGAATACCTTGCTTCTGAATGTGGCATTATGAATTGAAAAATTTGTTACAAAAAGTCTTTGGTTGCTCATTTATGGATGAAATGAAAATTCAGAACGCAATGGATACATCCAAAAATTTTGAATATTGTTGAGCGCAATGTGCGGTATGTTTTTTTACTTTTCTGCTTGAGTTGTGGCACAATAAATTTGAAAAGGTGTTTCATAAAGTCTTCGGGTGCTCTTTTTCCTGAAGTATCAAAATTTTTATCATTTGGAATGCATCGGATACTAAAAAACTTTAGAAGTTTTGAAAAGCTGCAAATGTGATGTGTATTTCCAAGTTTGGCTGCGATTATGGCATTATAAATTGAAAAATCATGATTCAGAAAGATTTTCTCTAGTCACTCTAGCTTTGATTTTATCAAAATTGACACGAAGATAATGCAACTGATACAAGCAAACTCATTGGCATGATCCTGATCTAAGTTTGTTTGCTTTGTTGAATAATTTGTTTTAAAATACCTATAACATACAATCTGAACCTGTCACTATATTCAATAAGAATATTAAAATAGCTGTAAGTTTTCATTATAAATGGTATTTACAAAAATCATGTTTTCACCTCGTTGTCAATAAAAATAAGACTACAGGAACGCATAAACTTTTTTCACAGTGGATTCGATATGTTTTCTTTTTCTATACAATTACTTAAAATTTTATTTTTGATGTTTCATTTATTAAAAGTACAACATAATAAATAATAAAAAAATACAACATAATGTACAAAAGTTGCTGCTATTCAAATATGTTTATTCGATGAAAACGAATTTATAGCTATAAAATCTGCAGAAAAATTCTGTCTGCCTTGAAATCGCGCTCAAAAAGTTTGTAAATTCAATTAGTTTTTGGAAAACTAATTTGGTTCCAATAATTCAATTCTCAGGCGCCCAGGTTCTGATGTATTTGAGTCTGAATCCAGGAGGGCGAGGCTATGTGCCAACAAAATTTGATTGGCTTGCTAATACAGAAAAAATTTCCAGATTGGGAATTTCCTCCCCTTCCTGCCAAGTTATAATCGAATAATACCCTATTAACGAATAACTAACATCTCCACAATACCTTAAGCCTGTAGTTAACTCTTTCGAAAACCTTATAACTTTGTTCGTTTTCACAGGAACGAAACTTTCCTATATTCAGATAACCCCAACAACAATAAATTTATGGTGGGAAATCTGTCCCATTCCCTTATGTCGAATTAGAAGAGTGAATAGTACTGATTCCTGTCACTGATATAAGTCGATGATGTAACGATACGAACACGTTGTAATTTTATTTGTTACGTACAGACTCTATTGGAGTCTATATGAAAAGGAATATTTGAAAATACCATAGAAAAAAGAAGTGATATCAAATTGCAAAAATCCCCTCCCGGGGGGAAAAACCCGGACAAGTACATTGGTGGTCCCTCGTTTTCCTACGATATCACGAAAAATCGTACAAAAGATCCAAAACTCCACTGAAAGCAATTTTAAAAAGTGTTTACCTATTTTTTCATTCCGAAATCACAATAAATTTTACCTTGAATTTGTTTCCACAGAAAAAAACAGTAATTGAATCATTAAAAAATTTGCGTAATGAAGATGAGAAAAATACTACTTATAATTGGTATGTAAGAAGTATTAATAGTCTAGAAAAAAAGGTTACTGTCGAAGTTACGTGCAGCAGTAAAATTTATGATATAAATACTCGGACAAGTATTCCTTTGGTGATACAGAAGATCATCGACGTACTAAGAATACTTAACAAAATTGTTAAATTATAAATATTATAAATTGTAAATGTTTTAAAATTATGTTTAAATACATATTAAGAGTACTTGTCCGGCCCATAACTTTCTATTAAAATTGCTAATTCAAGTAAAAATCAGGAGTCTCTCTCAAAATTGAAGGGTCATAATTACGCACTTTTTCATTGTCGGTTTCCTCTTGTTCAATTTTAATTTTCTCATGATTAATTCCCGCATATCGTTTTGAATTCTCCATTTCAAAACACAAAGGGCTATCATGATGGTTAGAAGCCAAGAACGTTAAAATGAAATGAACGAACCTAGATTATTTTGTATGGAATTTTCGTGATGTTAAAACCTTGGATTCAAATATGACGGTGCATTCATAGCCTGTATTTATCGTTTGACCATTTACCAGTGGTTACTTAAGTCTTCTACCAATAAATAGTAGATTTTCGAAGTATGATCACTTTCATTGCTGGCAATATAAGTTTTCAATAATATGGTACGCTTCATTGCTGGCAATGTTATACTGTATCGCATCTTGAGAAATTTCATAACTGCCTGAGTTTTATGTTAGTGTAATTTTATGACGACTATGAACAGGATTTCATTCTAAATGAATCGACGTCAAATGTTGTGCATGATACAAGGGTATCCTGAAATTTGGAGAAGAATTGATTTTCTTGTAAGTTGCTTCCGCTGAAATACAACACATGACTCCACCTCTAATTTGATTTTTACTTGAATTAGCAATTTTAATAAAAAGTTATGGGCCGGATAAGTACTCTTAACATGTATTTAAACATAATTTTAAAACATTTACAATTTATAATATTTATAATTTAACAATTTTGTTAAGTATTCTTAGTACGTCGATGTTGATATCTTCTGTATCACCAAAGGAATACTTGTCCGAGTATTTATATCATAAATTTTACTGCTGCATGTAACTTAGACAGTAACCTTTTTTTTCTAGACTATTAATACTTCTTACATACCAATTATAAGTAGTATTTTTCTCATCTTCATTACGCAAATTTTTTAATGATTCAACTACTGTTTTTTTCTGTGGAAACAAATTCAAGGTAAAATTTATTGTGATTTCGGAATGAAAAAATAGGTAAACACTTTTTAAAATTGCTTTCAGTGGAGTTTTGGATCTTTTGTACGATTTTTCGTGATATCATAGGAAAACGAGGGACCACCAATGTACTTGTCCGGGTATTTTTCCCCCGGGAGGGGATTTTTGCTATTTTACTAATTATATTGGTAAAAATTCTGGTGACATTCGATCGATCGTGCATATGACAGCTGACCAATATTCTTTCTTAACAGTTGTGAGGTTATAAAGATCGCGGTCAATTTGAACTTTTGGTTAGAGTGGCGTTTATAGATAGATAGATAGACGAGTAAAGAGTGACTTTTATTATTATGGATAGAAGAGTGATAGTGGAAAAATAAAGTTTGGTAATAAACTGTTGAACAGTTCCTAAATAAATAATTTTATTTATTAAACCTAGTCCCTACAATTTTTTGCACATTGCTTTTTTAGTCCGAATATAGTCGCGATATACCAGCTCGAAATTCGTGTATCCATTGTTAGTCAAAATCGTTAAAAAATCGCTTGAGCGATCGTCAAAATTTTTATTCATGATCTATTTCATAAGAAAATCACTTTTTGATAAAATATTACCATATTTTGGTGTAATATCGAAAAAAATGTTAATTATTTTGCATCACTCACAAGGAACACTACTTTGGTGTCCGCCTCCGATATTCTTGAAACTCCTGAATGTAAAAGAGCATTGGAAACTAAGAGACACGTATTTTTTTTTATCGGCGGAAAAACGGTTTTAAGGGGTGAAACCACCCTTCAATATAAAACATGTCAAGGGGTGGTTTTGCAGTTTCTCCAACAAGCACTCAACCGATTTCGATAAAACAACAACCAAAATGTTTCTTATCCAAAGCGATTAAAAGTCCACCATGCGAACGAAAAAAAAAGTTAGGGGGTGAACCACCCCTGCATTTATCTGTTTCTCACCCCACATTAAAGAGGGGTGAATATAACGAAATGGAAGGGGTTCTATTTCCATAAAAACATCAAAATAAAGTTCACATGTTTTCGTATTTTTGAAAAATAGCAACCTTACGGTCGTGAACTACCCCTTATTTGAATTTTCCTATTGCCGTTGCCTTTTCTCTGTTTTATATGTTTTTGCGGCTTCAAAATATCACAACAGCTCTGAATTAACGTTTTCTCATGTTGCAAAATTAATACAACACACTGACAGGGTGAACCACCCCCTCTCGATTTTCCTCTTTATTCGCGATTTAAAAATTTCTCCATCTATTTTGTTCAATCTACTTCCCCTTCATCGACGTTACGAATTTAATAGTTTTAAGCACGTATGCATATTTGCGTTAACCTCAATCGGGACGGGGGAGGGAAAGAGGGAAGAACTACTTCTTATTCACTACGATTCCAATTGTTATGTCTGAATAAGTTCCAAAAATAGCAATATGTCTCGCCTATGTACAAGCATATTTTTAATACGAGCTTAAACATATATTAACAATCGATCAAGAAGAATTAACCCAGAATTGTATATATTGCTTGATCCATGCTTTTCAGTTAGTGATTTAACATCTTGAACAAATTTTTCTTCATTTTTCTGTAGAAACGCTTGTTCCTCCACAGTTTTTATCGTTACAAATTTATTTATTTTTCTAAGAACAATGCGATGCAATTTCTTAAATTTCCATAGCCATTTATTAGAGGCTCAAAATCGTATATCTTCATCGCCTATTTCTTTATGTGCCTGTAGAGCCCACTTTTGAAGGTCAATATCATTTTTATATTCCGCAATGTATATTCAGAAATTCGAGCTAGTTTTTCTTTATAAGTACCACCTGTGTTCAGTTGATGTGCCCAGCGTCGTAACTGGCGTGTGGATTTGACAGATTTGTATTTTTTCTCGACGATTTCGATACTGTGATTCTTTTTTTTATCAGAGTTTCAGTATTTCACAGCTTTTTTTTGTAATCATAGCTCAGCTCATCGTCACTCGAACAAGCGTCGGAATCGATATCTTCATCAACTTTTTGCCATATGGTATCTTCAACAGCATTTGCTTCGTACTTTTTGAACGGTTCTTGAAAATGTAGAGTCTGTTTCCGTATCATATGAACTCCATTGCAATCTTGCATAGAATCAATTAAATTTTTTTCAAAATTTTCCTTCATCTCGAGTTTATGCAATATTCATAGCCTCAAATGTAGTCAGTAACAGTTTAATAACCTTGATTGGATTAACTTTCATGCTGGTAAAAATGTTACGCACAGCACACCGAGAGCACGGAAAAGGAAACACAATTCGAAGCTCGCTTAAATATGTACTAGTACAATGCGAATGGTAATCGTATTTTAACGGGACAGACCTAGTTAGAATTTTCGAAAAATCGATTTTTTTTTATTTCATTTTCAAAAAGTAGAATATCTTACGAACATTTTCCGCCCAGGTAAATGTAAATCGGACCATTATTCGCCGAAATACAAGACTTTGTAGCACGTCGTGTCTGAGCCATAGGTAAGCAGGTAGCGGACTTCAAGTGCGTTTTTCTCGAAACCATGTTTTTGAAGTCGGTGATCACTGTAGCTCGAGAACGGCTTTACCGATCGGGTTGAAATTTATATCACTTCTTCTATACATGGTAGTCCTCCATATGAACGAAGGATTTTTTTTTTGGATAATTATTTTTATTTTTAATAGCAAAAAATGGAACTGATATTTTGGTCAAAAAAACACTTTTGACTTTTAACGGCCGCCATTTTGTGAAAAATGGAAATTTTTCAAAACCCTTCGTTCAACTGGAGCATTATATCATTAACTAAAAATCCCCTCCGTTTTTTTTGTTTCAGATGAGCCGTTGCAGCGTGAGCTTGATCACCGCAAACCGTGTTTTTTTTTGCAGCGTCCTCGGCAATTGACGGTCACCAGCTTATTTCGATATGTATTGCGTTGAAAAAATTGCAACATATACATTACATATGTATCTTTTAAACGGAAGAACTTTTGTTGTGAATTATTTTATCGTTTGACCAAAAAAAAATCGGAAAAAAGGCCTTTTTTTTGACGTTCCAACTAGGTCTGTCCCGTTAAAGCAAATATCAGAACAGAAAAATATTAATTTATCTTACAAAACCTGATAACGGTTTTATCTAATATAACCACACTTAAGCCCTTTGTAAGGCGATGACTAATATTCGTCATGGCTAATATCCCGGGTATTAGAATGCCAAAAACATCAGATGATCATGACTACTTAATAACATTCTAATCTAGTGCAAATACCATGACTACATATTTACGCCTCTATTTTTTTTTATATCGCGAGTATTAGAATGCCAAAAATATCGGATGATCGTGACTACTTGATAGCATTCTTATCTAGTACAAACACCGTGATCACATCTCTACGCCTCTATTTATTCTTAAGGGGACAGAGCTAGTTGGAACGTCAAAAAAAAGGCCTTTTTTCCGATTTTTTTTTGGTCAAACGATAAAATAATTCACAACAAAAGTTCTTCCGTTTAAAAGATACATATGTAATGTATATGTTGCAATTTTTTCAACGCAATACATATCGAAATAAGCTGGTGACCGTCAATTGCCGAGGACGCTGCAAAAAAAATACGGTTTGCGGTGATCAAGCTCACGCTGCAACGGCTCATCTGAAACAAAAAAAACGGAGGGGATTTTTAGTTAATGATATAATGCTCCGGTTGAACGAAGGGTTTTGAAAAATTTCCATTTTTCACAAAATGGCGGCCGTTAAAAGCCAAAAGTATTTTTTTGACCAAAATATCAGTTCCATTTTTTGCTATTAAAAATAAAAATAATTATCCAAAAAAAAAATCCGTCGTTCATATGGAGGACTACCATGTATAGAAGAAGTAATATAAATTTCAACCCGATCGGTAAAGCCGTTCTCGAGCTACAGTGATCACCGACTTCAAAAACATGGTTTCGAGAAAAACGCACTTAAAGTTTTGAGTACGGTTTGCATGCAGATAAAAAATTTTTTTTGTAACTTACATAGAATCGTCTATTCCTGGGCCATATACTTCGCCTTCCTGCGCTTTGTTGGTGGTATTAGAAGCCACTTTTAGCTGCCGCCGAGCTACTCTCGCCTCTCGAGTATTTTCCAGGGATCGCCGATTAGCCTGCTTTATTCGAATAGAATCCTCGGCCTTGGCAAACTCGTGTGCGTACGGTCCCAACTTAATCCCCATGGCATCGAAGACTGCCAGCAAACCGTATGTACCCTCGTTGAAAGTGCAGGTAGCAATGTAAGCGGCTATGCTGACGGTAGTATAGCTGGCAGGTAAGGTTTTCGGCATGACCTTCCAAACAATTTGATTAAAACTTTCGTTGCTATTCTGGGTGAAACCTCCAATGCACCTTTGCAACAATTCAGTGTTTGTGAGACTTTCGTATATAGGCTTTATTGCATCGAAGACTTCCTTCGGCAACGCAGTGAAATCGTGTTTGAAAGATTTCAACGTTTTCTCGGCCTTTGCTCGTTGATATTTGCACCACGAGTCAGCACCTCGTGGACACTTGTGATGCTGCGGTTTCTCGTCGGTTGAAATCTTATGGTAGAGCGTAGCCCAAATAGCATCCTTCATTTTTTTGACCGAATCAGAGTTGTCACGAATAGCTTTGCCAAAATACACGGACAATTGGTCAATTAATTTAGCAGTCAGTTTCCCTCTACCGCCGAGTCCTTTATTATCTTTTTTACACGATCGTAGACGGGTGCCCATCCGTTTTTGAATATGGCCAACGCATTCTTTTTTCGTCACTACAGTTTCTCCATAAGGAGCAGCTGCAACAATGCCAGAGTAAGTCTTTGAATCTCCATCTGCCGCTACCTGCTTACCTATGGCTCAGACACGACGTGCTACAAAGTCTTGTATTTCGGCGAATAATGGTCCGATTTACATTTACCTGGGCGGAAAATGTTCGTAAGAGATTCTACTTTTTGAAAATGAAATAAAAAAAAATCGATTTTTCGAAAATTCTAACTAGGTCTGTCCCCTTAAGATTAATAAAAGTGCCTTGTAGGGACACTAATTGTAGATCGGCACAATACCTAGTAGTTTGCGCATAGATTACAATTTTCCCATTATCATCAGAATAGTAGTAATGGTAGCTCCCAGCCTCCCCCCCCCCCCCGGCCCTATTGAAGTTAATGCAAATATGTATACGTGCTTAAAACAATTAAATACGTAGCGTCGATGAAGGGGAAGCAGATTGAACAAAATAGATGGAGAAATTTTGAAATCGCGAATAAAGAGGAAAATCGAGAGCGGGTGGTTCACCCTATCAGGATGTTGTATTAATTTCGCAACATGAGAAAACGTTGATTCGGAGCTGTTGTGATATTTTGAATCCGCAAAAACATATAAAACAAGGAAAAGGCAACGGCAATAGAAAAATTGAAATAAGGGGTAGATCACCCCCTCAAGGCTGCTATTTTTCAAAAATACGAAAACATGTGAACTTTATTTTGATGTTTTTATGGAAATAGAATCCCGTCCATTCCATTATATGCACCCCTTTTTAATGTAGGGTGAGAAACAGATAAATGCAGGGGTGGTTCACCCCCTAACTTATTTTTTTCATTCGCGTGGTAGACTTTTCATCGCTTTGGATAAGAAACATTTTGGTTTTTGTTTTATCGGAATCAGTTGAGTGCTTGTTGGTGAAACTGCAAAACCACCCCTTGACATGTCTTATTTTGAAGGATGGTTTCACCCCTTAAAACCATTTTCCCGCCGATAAAACAAAATACGTGTCTCTTAGTTTCGAATACTCTTTTACATACAGGAGTTTCAAGAAAATCGAAGGCGGACACCAAAGTAGTGTTCCTTGTTAGATACGTACGATATACAAACACGTTTAAGGGGAGGTACCTGAGTAAACGGTGAGAAAAATAGATAAACTTCGAGAATTTTTATCTCAAAAACTAATTTTTTGATTGGATCCGGATTTTTTTATTGGAAAATATGTACATTGAGGTATGTTTATGAATTTTTTAAAATAAATTCGTTGACTGGAAGCGCCGTTATTGTGGTCGGCGTCAGACATGTTGTTCGTTGACGTGGCTTGTGGTGCTAAGGATTCCGGGCAGTCGATTGATCTGAAACATGAAAACGCAACGGATTCTTGAAATATAATATACAATGGGGTTCGCCTCGTAGTATTTTTTTGAAATTTTCATTTTTGACGGAATTGCGACCGTTTTAATTTAACATTTGTTTTTCATACGCAATTTCCGACGATTTTGGTTGCATAAAAAAGTAATGGTTCAATCAAATGAAAAAAAACGAGAAAAACTATCGAAGAATATTGTATCCAAATTTGGACAAAATCGGACAAGCCTTTTTCAAGATACATCTGGCACCTACTTTGAATACTATGTTTTGAGATAATCGCGTTTGAAAAGTGGGTAAAGGAAAAAAAATAAAAAATATGTGAGCCCGCAACATCTTTCAAAATGATGTAAATAATTAAATATCACCTAAACAATTTTCAGAAATTTTCGAAAACCGTTCGAAACCACGTTGCATGCTGTAAATAATCTTGTTAGCGCCTTGTCTTCGACATTATAGTATATGTAAATGGATTTGTCTCGAGTCGCTACTGCGACTCTAGATATGCGTTACCAAATTCTTGGACAGAATTGGTTCAAGCGACTGAACTCGTTTGGCTTGCGAAGTTTATGCTCATCGCGAAATGATGCCTTATGTGAGAACAGTAACGGTGCTCTGCACCACGCAACGGTGAAAGCGAGAGTCAAGCACCCAATACATCTCAAAAGAGTAACAGTTACGTTAGCTATCAAGCAATATGAAAAATACGTAAACAAAAAATTACTATGCCAGACAACTAGTTCTGCTATCATGAAATACTATTATATAATACAAAGCCTGCACTACAATCTGACACGTATTGGATATTTATTTTCTTATTGATGGTGAATTTTAGATATGCTTGTTTTCAAAATTTCTCTGTTTCAAGGCATGTTTACTCATCAGTTATAGTTTCCAAAGGGCATTGTAAATATTTTATGAAGGCACATCCAATTATTGTTTTTGCGTACAATATAATTTCTTGTTTATAGGGCATTCCATGTCAAACCGATCAGTCCGTGAACCCCGTTTTTAGAATATTTTTTAGATTTTTATCTCAACCCGTTTAAAAATAATGAATTTTTCAAAATTTCGTACAGGGCTATCAAAATGAAATAGGAGGTAATTTTTTTCGTCTTGAATTGTAGTTTCGTAAACAAATACAAAACAATTATTAAAATGCAATTTCATATATTTTTTTTAGTTTTAATCCAAAATTTTTTTTATCAAAACTTGGATCATTTTGATTTTTTTGAAAAAAATCACCTTTTTGGTGGACATATTTTTACATGTCTCGAAAAATTCACAGCTTGTGATATCCATTCCTTCTATTTTTTTCTCATTTTTTACCACGTGTAAACCAATAATTATTAGTTGTCAATCTTGAATTATCTTTATTTATTTTTTTCCCATTCATAATTCCATTCCTTAAGAAATTATGGATGAAAAAATGTAATAAATATTGGAACTGATTTTCATGTTTTTTTCAGTTTTCAACCAAACATTTACTTTCACATCATGGGCCATTTTTCTTTTTCTGGAAAAATTCGCCATCTTTCACGATACATTATTACACGTCCCACAAAATCCGCAGCGTGTGATATTCATGAATAAAGATTAATAATTGATAATCATTGGTTTACACATGACAGAGAATTAAGAAAAAATAGAATTTATGGATATCACACGCTGCGGATTTTTTGGGACTTGTAAAAATGTGTCGTGAAAGATGCTGATTTTTTTCAGAAAAATCAAAATGGCCCAAGTAGTAAAAAAAAAAATGTTTGTTTAAAAACTGATAAAAAAACATGGAAATCGGTTCCAATATTTATTTATTAACTTTATTCATTCATAATTTCTTGAGAAATGGAATTATGAGTGGCAAAAAAAATAAAAAATATAATCTAGGATTGACAACTCTTTATTATTCACTCACACATGGTAAAAATGAGAAAAACATAGAAGGGATGGATGTGGCAAACTGTGAATTTTTCGAGACATGTAAAAATATGTCTACAAAAAAGGTGAATTTTTTCAAAAAAATCAAAATGGTCCAAGTTTTGAAAAAAACAATATTTTTGGATTAAAACTAAAAAAAATATGTGAAATTGCCTTTTGTTATTTTTTTTTGTATTTTTTTTACGAAACTATAATTCAAGACGAAAAAAATTACGTCCTATTTTATTTTGATATCTCTGTTGCTGAAAAAGTTATGAACATTTAAAAAAAATTCGTGCGAAATTTTGAAAAATTCATTATTTTTAAACGGGTTGAGATAAAAATCTAAAAAAAATCCTAAAAACTCCTTTCAGTAGTTACTTGGAAATGAAAAAATTTCGACAAAATCAAAAATGGTCGGGGTCAAGGACTGACCGGTTTGGCATGGAATGCCCCTTATATAGAACTATTTAGATCGTAGTCAAAGGAAAACTGCGAGTTCCAAAAATTATAATGCCTTATTGTGACTGTTACTTAAATTCTCATATTCTATACAAAGTATAGAGGATATTTTAAAAGAACATTTTTCTTGCTCCCCTAGCCGAAAGTACGCACTTCCTGGCCGCATTTCAGACCATGAAGAGCAATTTCCATGGCCGGCTGACGACAGCGCGCTTTGACGGGATTTTTGTGGCCGGTGATATATACATATCCTAGCACGCATTATGCTTGCCCGAGGTGGCCCAAAGCCCGAAGAGCCCGAGACCAGCATAGAGTGAGTATATATAGACGCTCGGCTCCTTTCGGGCTCTCTCGGGCTTCTTCGCCTCACCTCTGCAAGAGTGTTTAGCCAGCATTACAGCTGATTACAGCGCCCGCGTTTTCACGTTTCTCGCCTTAACCTCTCAATTAAACATTATTGCCAATAACAGTCTTTCATTCTGTGCCGAAAAGTGTTTTATTTTGAAAAATTGAAAGTGTTCTGTGCACACCATTGCTCTGAATCAGATATTTATCAGCGAACTATGACACACCCGAAGGAATTCCTTCAGGTGTGTCAAAAAAAATGGACGAATCCTCATCTGAAGGTTCCACAGACGAGGAACAGATATTAAGAAACTTTGACGAAGAGGCAAAAATTATTGTGCAATCTGAAACAATGTCAAAAAAATCTTCCGATCGGTACCTGCTCGTCTACAACACATACAAAATATGGCGAGAAGAAAATAAAAAATTTCTATCCAGCTCAGAAGAAAATAATTGAATTATTTATTTTCAAAGCCTGAAAGAGAAACTTAAACCGCCAACTTTGTGGAGCATATGGAGTATGCTCAAAAAAACGTTGAATGTAAATGAGATTATTAATATAAATAATTTTTTGAACTTAAAAAGTCTTATAAAAATAAATGTCAAAGGTTACAAACCAAAGAAAGCTTTTTGTTCTAAGATGGAATCAAATAATAAAATTTATGAACGAGGCTCCAGATGATACATATTTAGCTATGAAGGTAATAGTCATTTACGTATTCTCTTCTCAAATAATACTTTTTTTGTTACCGCCATTTAATTTTGTTTGTTTAAATTTTTGCAGGTCATACTAATATTTGGAATCCGCGGTTGTCTACGATGTGATGAAATAACGAACATGAAGGTCGAAGATGTGGAAGATCTAACCGATAAATATCTGGTGTCAATCAATTACAACAAAAATGACTACGCTGGACAATTCATTATTGGAAATCTTTTCTACGACACAGTGAAGAAATATATTTCATTGAGACCACCTGACAAATTCAGTGACAGGTTTTTTATTAAGTACGCAGAAGGCAAATATGCTCGAATGACTATTGGAAGACATAAAATCGGAGAAGTCCCAGAAAAGATTGCTTCCTATCTAAAATTACCCGATGCAACAAGATACACAGGTCACTGCTTTCGTAGAACATCTGCAACGCTTCTTTCTGATTCCGGTGCCAACATGCAAATGGTGAAGTAGCTAGGAAGATGGCGTTCAGACATAATCGCACAGGGTTACATAGAAAATTCTATGCATAACAAAGAGATCATTTATAATGGTGTCATTCAAAAAACTGCAACAACAGATATTCATTCAAAGCCATCTACTAGCGCGCAGATGACCATCGAACCTGAGAATGATGATTCTGATTACCATATTAATTGGTCGGATTTTGATGAAGATTTTACTGTTAATGACGTTGATCCCACTCCAAGTAAATAAAAGAACATATACTCATTTAACTACTAAATACACCTATATGCCACTTTTTATTTATAATAAACTTTTTTTTTCAGGTAAAGTTGTGAAAAGTTGTTTTACCATAGCAAGAAAAAATCCAATACTTATCCCAATTACGAATCGGAATAAACCAGATGTTGGCAAAAAAAACTTTTTTTTAATAAACCAGGAATAAAACAAACTTTTAAAAATCAAGCAACTGTTCAGCCACCTACACGTAAAAGACGAAAAAACAATGAAGATTTGGACAATCAGAATCACAATGATATAAGTTCAGCACGCAAGAAAGATCATTTAGAATTTTCCAATTGTACTTTCAACAATTATGTATTTAACGTCACTTCATGTAATTGCAATAAAGAAAATAAGTCGTAAAATCAGAAAAAAATGTATAAAATTGATTTTATATTAATATTAATAATATTGTTCTACTATATTGTGTGATATTTTCGTGTGTATTTTTTTACTTTTTGTTTATGTTTGTAATGCCCGCCCCGACCAACAAAACCTCGGCTTCGCCTCGGTCTTGCAAAAATCGGGCGGGCGACCCTCCCCCCCCCCTCCTTCCCCTGCGAGAACTACGGCTTCACTGCACTTCGCGAGATTGCCGGTAGGCACGCTGACGCAGGCCACGAAAGTAAAATCAGTCGATATACAAATATGGCTGAACACAAGTCAACTGTCATGCTCGTGCGGTGTATTTTGTACATTAAAATTAATTTTATTGAACGTACTTTCGGCTAGGGGATCAAGAAAAATAGTATACGACCCACGGCCCTAATGCTGGATGCCCTGGCATGTGTGATATAAAGGCCTCTAGCCCAAGCAAATAAAGGTTTTTACTTGACAAAAATAATAACAGGATACCACCGGTGCCATTACAATTGGACGAGCTCCCCGATGCTAATTGCACAAAAGTCGACTCGAGAGTCGCGTTTCCTTTTTTTTATTAACAATTTAGTGCAAAAAAACGCATTTTTTTGGTTTTTTGTTTGTAAAAGAAAAACTAATGGATCAATGTGATCGATCCCAATGGACAAATTGTAGAGAATTGAAATACGAAGAAAATGAGAGGTGAAAAAATCCGATCGGTTCATTATTAAGGGAGAAAACCTAAAAAAACCGAAAATAATAGCGTTTTTTCAAAAATTCATAACGTCGCCATTTTTCGAGCTGTAGTGCAGGCTCTTCGCGAGATAGTAGATATCGATACGTACTTCCTGTGTGCGAAACCCAGACGCTGTCGAATAATTAGTTTCTGCGTAATTGCAATCACAAGTTGTATATACCATATTTTGCAGCAAGGCTCAATGCTCTGGAGGTCGTCCGATTCTAATTTACCGAACGGATTTGGAAAGTAGAAATGTTTACCTACAAAACGTCAATCTTCGTTTTTCATTTAAATGCTGAGAAATAGGTAAAAATTGCTCGCAAACATGAGCAAAAACGGCCGAGTGCCCGAGAGTCGTCGTGGAGTGGGGGTAGGGCAGCAGAAGCGGAGAAGGCGCATATATAGTAATACAAGCGCGCTACACGCTAGTTATGAATCTTCGAATTTGATTATCTCGGCAACCAGTAGGGCTATCTTAACATATTTTTTTTAATTCCGGGGTAACTGGACCACTGGAAACTGATTCTGCACTCAGATTCCATAAAAAATCAGCGGAAAACTTTTTTCTGATTTTTTTTGCTACATGCCCTTATATCAATATGGTATGGATAAAATATTGTGAAATAGTCAAAAACTGCTTACAAATTTGGCTGCAAATTCATGCAAGGAACAATAGCCGTGAAAAGTGGTTGAACGAGGTTTATGGGTCTGTCCCTTGGGGATTACCAGGTATAGGCAATTCAACGAAGGACGCGACGGCTTCCCCTCGAGTTTTTGACCAAAAGTAGGAACGTGTATATATAGTAATACTCTTCATTTCGGAGCAGCTCCTTAATTCGCTGTTTTGCGTCCCCTCTTTCTTCCGATGTGTGATCGTCTAGCATAATGGAATTTTCGAGAAGTTTTTAGGCTAAGGCGGAAAGGCGAAGCGACGCCAACGGTTTTTTCGACCATATTCATTTAGTTGGCATGCAGCCTTCGTACACGCTACAAGTATTATAGCTGTATCTTTGATAAACAATTTTTGCGAGTGACCCGTTTGAGTTCAGTGTGATTTAAACTATTTTAAGTGCATCAAAATTATGGAGTTGTTGTACGAGGTGAGTTTAAAATCTTTATTATGTGCGCATGCAATTTAAGTTGATGCTCCATTCAGTATCCCGCCTCTCTGAGTGCTAGAGATAATTGCAATTTCCGAAATTGATATTTTTCTACCCGGTTTCATCGATTACAAAAAGCCTCAGTCAGCGGATTTTGGCAATCGTCGTGCGTACGCTGACAGAGCCTTTTTGTTATCGGTCAAACCACATCGAAAATTTTCAATTTCGAAAATTCGAGCTGAGGTTTGGTGGATTATCCGTCACCTTTAAACTATTTTGAGTAACGGAAATCGTGAATATTATTGCAAAAATTATAACGTAAAAATCGTATATAGGTTCAGCATTTTCTCTAAATGGCCAGCTGACCAGTGCATGATATAAAATAACCCAAACAACTGTTGTCATGGAGTCTCCAAATGAATACGATCTGATAGAAGCATCTACATCAATAACGTTGCTGAAGGCATTCCAGAAACGTTAAAATTATTTCTCGATAATTTAATTAAAACGCATAAATGCACTCCGAAAAATGGGTCTTGGGCTAAATGGGAGAATAAAATTGTTACTGCAGCCCATATTTTGATGTCTTCCGTTAGACCGCGATCATTTGCTTCGCCCATTCTATTAGGGCTTTCTTGCATGATGCACACAAAATTTGCTGCAAGAGGACTCATCGACTGCTTACATAATATAGGTCTTTGTGCCTCGTACTCCGAGACCGTCCAATTCGAAAATTCGCTTATAAATTGTCCGCCAAATTTCGAATTCGTTTCCGATACATACTTGCAGTTTGTTTATGATAATGCTGATCATAATACAGCTACAATTGACGGTAAAAATACCTTTCATTGTATGGGTGGTATAATGTGTGTGACTCCATCAACCTCCGTGTCATTTGAAAACAGTATCCCTCGCTTAAAAGGAGCGTTATCGTCGAACATCAGCGGCACGTATAGTTTTCTTTCGCTGACTGATTTCAAAAATAATAAGCCATTCAAATTGGATAGTGTGATTATGAATAATTGGAAAGAAATGAACCGTATTGATTTCACGATTCAAATTGAAACGATTGATTTGTTATATTTTTACGGCAAGCTTACCGCACCACAAAATACAGCAAATTGGCATGGATTTATGAATAAAAACCATGCTTTTAACAGAGATGTTTGTACAACAAGAGTAATAGCATTGCCGTTCATTAAAGTACCGCCAAGTGACCATACCACCATTTTAACCGCTTTGATAGATGCTAGGCAGAGAGCAAACAAAAATAATCAAAAGCACTGTTTTGTCACGTTTGACTTACCTCTGTACATGAAAGCTAGTGAAATTGTTACTTCTATTGATTCTGATAACGATCTCCACAATGTACGCTCAGTTATTCCACGTTTAGGCGGGTTTCATCTGCTAATGTCGTTTCTTGGTTCAATTGGCAATATAATGGCAGGTAGCGGTCTCAAAGAAGTGTTTTGCACTATATATGCAGACTTGTCAGCAGATAAAGCTTTAGCGGGTCATACGTTTTTCAGATATGTGAGAGACCATCTCTTAGTGCAAGCGGCACTTGCTATCATGATTTTCGAAAAAATTCAACTAACGGTCGATGAAAAAATATTATTGGATGAAAGCCTGACAAAAGTTGGAAAAGAAACCATTGAAAATATGTTGGTAAATCCATTAATGAAAGACATACAGGAAAAATTCGTATCAGTTATTGGTGACATTGAAAAAAATGGCCCAACCAGTCAACTGTGGGTACAATATTTTAAATTGATCTGTTTAATCCAAAGGTATATAGATGCTGAGAGATCTGGAAATGTTAACTTGCACCTACAAACAGTACAATTAATGATACCCTTTTTTTCGTCTCAGGTCATCATTTGTACGCTAAAGCTTCTCTCTTATATCTGCAACAAATGTTGAATTTGAAAAATATAATGGATATTGTTGAGTATGACACGTATTGTAAACAAGGGTTTTATACAATAAGGCGTTCAAATCGTTTCTGGTATGGGGTGTGGTCTAACATGACGATCGAGCAAGTATTGATGCGGTCAATTAAATGTAATGGAGATTTGACGCACGGTCGCGGATTAACAGAAAATGTGATCGGGAAATGGGTTTCATCGAGGGTCGCTCTTCTAGAAGTGGGCAATACAATGGAGTTATTTTGTAATGTGACGTTTGCTACGTCCGAACAGCATGTCGACAATCGCGTTTCTCGCATATCCAGAGATGCTGATGATTTAGTGAAGGTGCAGCAATTTTTTAGCACATATTACCCATTACCCGAAACGGATAAGATTACAGGAATTTATTCCGGAATGGTTGGTGACTTAGCTAACGTAAATTGTCACAAGGCCTTCGAAATCGGGAAAGTTTTGATGGATGATGCATCAAATAAAAGGTTCACAGACGTTAAATTGAAAAGAAATAGCAAACTCGTGCATTTGGGGACCGCGAACTCCACAATGGAAAATGTCGTTCGTGGAGAAGTGTATATATCGCCGTTACTCGTATTTCAAAAGATTTCATTAAATATCCAAAATCAAGATGATATGAAAGAATACTGCAGCTCTTACGAACTTTCTCCGATACCGTTATCTTTATTTGATGAAAATGGCATGCGCAAAACAACTAAATCTGCGTTTTACTCGAATTTTAATTCTTCCCACGAAAAAATGTATTACACACGTTGTTGATAGAGGATTTTTTTGCACCAAGTGGTGTGGCAAAATAATAAAAAAGTAGAGGACGTACTAACAAGGAAAGGTACTTTGGTGTCCCCCTCCGATTTTGATAATTTTTATATATGTTATAGTCCATCGAAAATTAAGAGACACGTAATTTTTTTTATCGGCTTAAAGTTATTTTTAAGGGGTGAAATCGACCCCCAAAGTTGAGCATGTTTTGCATCTGGTAGAGTGTTTCATATAGAAGCACTTAACCGATCGTAACGAAACCAATTGCAAAACGTTTTTCACGTCAAATAACCTGTATATAATGTTCAACTTCTTATGCACCCCTATTACATGGGGATGATTCACCCCCGAATATCCAGAATTCTTTTGTATAAAAAAAACTTGCAATCCGATTTCAATAAAACAAACGCCATTTTGCAGAGCAAAAAAAATAAAATTGACGTATTTTTGGGTTTTTCTCAGATTAAAAAAATTAAGGGGGTAAAACACCCTTAAAATGTCAAATTTCATTTTGAGCACTGTCCCCTTCCGATTTCAATATTTTTTTTATAAAATGTAGCTTATCGAAAAATAAGACCACCTATTATTTTTATTGGCTCAAAATTATTTTTAAGGCGTGAAATCAACCCCCAAAGTTGGGCATGTTTTGCATCTGGTAGAGTGTTTCATATAGAAGCACTCAACCGATCGTAACGAAACCAATTGCAAAACGTTTTTCACGTCAAATAACCTGTATATAATGTTCAACTTCTTATGCACCCTTACTTACTGCAGGGGGCTGAACCACCCCCTGACATTCATAATTTTTTGTATAAAAGAAAAATTGTCATTCGATTTCAATGGAAAAACCAACATTTTGAAAAGCAAAAAAAAATTATAGTGAATGTGTCTAGATTTTTCGAATAAAAAAAATTAAGGGGGTAAAACACCCCTAAAATCTCAAATGTCATTTTGCGCACTTAAATGATAAAATTCAATTCAATTGGTCTCATTATCATTGCGTATCGACTTATATGCTAAATAATATTTATTTCGCATGTACATCCGCTGCCCTTCTGACATGCTTCACGTTTATAAAGAAGTGTTGGTATCCGTTCTATTTATATAAGTTTCTATTTTGAACGATTTACGAAAATAAAAAAAAACTCAAATATCAAAAGAGTCGCATCAGCAATTCACCGCCCAAAATGTAAACAAAGCTGGCTCATGCCTTGCCATATTCTTATTCATATCAAGAACCGCTATAGTGGCTCGACCCCAAGTATTCTTGAAAAAGCCAGTTCGCTCAGGCTAATGTTTGAGGTATATCCGAAAACCAAATAAAAATGCTGTTTTCGTGGTGATGTCAGATCAAACCGCCCACTCAAGATGAAAAAGGTAAAACTGACTTTATATTATTCCAGAAGTTAAGTTGCTGTTCGACTGTTGATCAGTCATTATCGTGTCCGCTATCGTGAATACCGTATTGTTATTAACATGTCCATCAATCCAATGAACGTAATAAGACTGTTGTTTCTTACATTCGAGGTAATGAACATTCCTGACAGTCCTGTTAACAATAATGAAGTGGAATTGAAAGAGAGTTTCGCGGAAATTCTGAAGGCCTCTATGGCAGAGTTCAATCAGTTAGAAATCGTCGAAGATACGACATTAGATTTTCAAGAACCGTTTAGAGATGTCATAGTAGAACCTGTCGAAGATAATGACATCGAATGGGGTCTTGGAGAATCTCCATTAAGCCCTGAAACGTGTACTGACGATGAAGAAGATTTGAGCTACGACTACAAACAAAGAGCTGTTGAGTACTGGAGAAGTGCAAAAACGAAACAAAATAGGAAAATAGAAACAGTCCAAAACCGATTTAAACTCGTTAAATCTGTGCGCCAATTAAGGCGCTGGGCTCAACAAATTAATAAAGGCGGAACTTACAAGGAAAAATTGTCGCGCATTTCTGAATATACAATCGATAATTTAAAAAGCGCCATAGAAGCAGGTCTCATTGTACACGATATCGATCTTCGGAGATGGGCATTACAAGCCCAAAAATTGATTGGGCATGAGAATTTGCGTTTCAGGGCTTCGCCAACATGGATAAAAAAGTTTAAAAAAGTTCATCGAATAACAAGTAGAAAAATAAATAAATTCGTGACAAGAAAGACTCTCGAATCAAAGGACATATTACAAAACGATGCTAATAAATTTGTCTCCGCAGTTCAATTGAAAATTGAGGAATATGGCTTGGAAAATATTTATAATTCTGATCAAAGTGGTTTCCAATTAGAAGTCCATTCAGGGCGAACGTTAACAGAAGAAGGTACAAAACAAGTAGAATGCCTTGTACAATCCGTTTCAGCGACAACCCATAGCTACACCATCCAGCCGACAATATCAGCAGCAGGAAAATTGTTGTCACCTCTTCTGATAATTTTAAAAGAGCCATCCGGGCGGTTGGGGCCAATCGTAGAACGAACCATTTTTCGACCTCCCAATGTTTTTATAAGTGTTTCAAAATCTGGCAAGGCTACATCAGGTACGTTGGTATGTAATATTCAAATATAAAAAATAGATGTGCTATTAATTTTTACATATTGATTTATAGAACATTTCAAAGTATGGCTTCAAGAAGTGTTCTTCCCAAATGTCGGTGAGAAAAGTGTGCTTTTAATAGACTCATGAAGTGGACATTGCCCTAGTGTTGTCACGGAAGTTACACCACATAACAAAGAAATTGTTACAATGATCATACCGAAAGGAACAACAGGGAATATCCAGCCACTTGATGTCTTCGGATTTAGAATTTGGAAAAATTATGTCAGACATTTTTCAGACAGTGTCATGTTACTTGATTATGATTTAAGTCTACATTTACGAAATAATATAATCAAGCTGCAATCTCTAGTACATAATCAATTATCATCTCCGAGGTACGAAAATTTATTTCGATATGCCTGGTTCAAAAGTGGGTACATAGAAGAACGACCTGAGCATTTCGAAAATCCCGTTGAATTCGCTTTTGGTATGTCATCTCAAACACAATGTGAAATTGAAGGCTGCACAAATGTGGCTGTAGTAAGATGTTCATGGTGTAAAAAGTCACTTTGTTTCAAACATTTCTTCGAAGAACATCATTACTGTTCAAAATATAATCATTAAGTTCAGGAATGATAATTGAAACGAAAATTTGAATTGGAATCTATTTTTACTACATGAAAGATTTTAGCGCCTATGTATAACCTATATATATATATTTGTGTACAGACCATGTGTATACAAAAATAAAAAATCGTGAAGCTCACGACCACCGAAGATGTAGGAGTACTCAATTTTTCATATAATTAAAAAGCCGATGTACATGCGAAATAAATATTATTTAGCATATAAGTCGATACGCAATGATAATGAGACCAATTGAATTGAATTTTATCATTTAAGTGCGTAAAATGAAATTTGAGATTTTAGGGGTGTTTTACCCGCTTAATTTTTTTTATTGGAAAAATCTAGACACATTCACTATAATTTTTTTTTGCTTTTCAAAATGTTGGTTTTTCCATTGAAATCGAATGACAATTTTTCTTTTATACAAAAAATTATGAATGTCAGGGGGTGGTTCACCCCCCTGCAGTAAGTAAGGGTGCATAAGAAGTTGAACATTATATACAGGTTATTTGACGTGAAAAACGTTTTGCAATTGGTTTCGTTACGATCGGTTGAGTGCTTCTATATGAAACACTCTACCAGATGCAAAACATGCCCAACTTTGGGGGTTGATTTCACGCCTTAAAAATAATTTTGAGCCAATAAAAATAATAGGTGGTCTTATTTTTCGATAAGCTACATTTTATAAAAAAAATATTGAAATCGGAAGGGGACAGTGCTCAAAATGAAATTTGACATTTTAAGGGTGTTTTACCCCCTTAATTTTTTTAATCTGAGAAAAACCCAAAAATACGTCAATTTTATTTTTTTTGCTCTGCAAAATGGCGTTTGTTTTATTGAAATCGGATTGCAAGTTTTTTTTATACAAAAGAATTCTGGATATTCGGGGGTGAATCATCCCCATGTAATAGGGGTGCATAAGAAGTTGAACATTATATACAGGTTATTTGACGTGAAAAACGTTTTGCAATTGGTTTCGTTACGATCGGTTAAGTGCTTCTATATGAAACACTCTACCAGATGCAAAACATGCTCAACTTTGGGGGTCGATTTCACCCCTTAAAAATAACTTTAAGCCGATAAAAAAAATTACGTGTCTCTTAATTTTCGATGGACTATAACATATATAAAAATTATCAAAATCGGAGGGGGACACCAAAGTACCTTTCCTTGTAAGCGAAACTTACGTTTCGTATGCGATAAGGCATTACGCCCCAAACAGTTTCATCATTTTCGATGGTTACCCCGATGATGAGACATTGTCGACGAAATCTATTGAGCGTTCGCGTAGGCAATCAAAAAACATTGGGTGTGAAATTGCTTTTAACAAAAATACTCTCATTGCTGTAAGCCAAAAACAGTTCCTCAGTAACGAAAAAAACAAATCAAGACTTATAGATATGATTTGTGCTTCGTTATATGCAGCTGGTTTTCGAACGAAAATTGCTCCCGAAGCCGCCGATCGGCTCACAGTTGTTACTGCGATTGAGAATGCTCGTTTAGATTCCGAGGCAACAGTTATTCTTGTAGGCCAAGATGTCGACTTGCTCGTTATCTTTTCGCAGCTGGCGCAAAATATGAAAAATATTTATTTCTGCAGAGAAAACAAAGGCTCAAAACCAAATGAATTTTATAGTAGTGACAGTTTTAAATATCCACATTTACAAGTAATAGCTGCTTTCTTACACGCATTCTGCGGATGCGATACAACATCTTGCTTTTACAAAATTGGTAAAAATAAGTTAATAGATTCATTTCCTCATGAAAAATTGGTAGGGTTAGCTTCAGTTTTCTATAACAAGCATGCCACTTGCGATATGATAGCTTGCAGTGCATCTAAGTTGATCCGAGGAATGTACACGAGCAAATATCAAAGGAAGTTGATAGAAATCTCAAGCTCCTTTTCGTTAAATGATTTGCGATACTTAAATTTCAGTAAGTTCAAAGTAAAAAATAAATTCGCTATTGAGACTCTTCCACCGACAGAAGGAGCAGCTAAACAACATGCGCTTCGAGATTTCTATCAGCTGTAGCTGTGGTTAGGGAATACGGATCTGAGACCAACTGGCTGGGGATGGCAAGTCAAGGGAAACCGATTGATACCGATAGGAAGTACCGATCCTCCAATTCCCCAGAAGTTGCTTGATCAGATTTCGTGTTCCTGCAGTAAAAAAGGGTGCGTAGATGCTTCGTGCAACTGCAAAAAACATGGTTTGAACTGCACGTATCTCTGCGCGCACTGTCACGAAGGTACATGTTTTAATTTTGAGACAAAAAATCTGCAAGTTCAGTCGGAGGATGAATGTGAAATCGAGGACGATAATTCAAGTGAAAAAAATATTACCATCTATGTACATAGTAATAATTGTGATAGTGCATCGGAGATTTCGAACTCCGCGAAAAGAAAACGATTAATTTAATTATTTGTATTCAAGTTTGAATGTAATAATATTAATATCGATAGTATTAAGGACGATTTCTGTACAAAAACTGTTTAATAAAAATGATTATTATGTTCTCCAATAAATAAGCTCCTTGGCTGGTAGCATCATACCTATTTCACAATATTTTATCTATACCATATTGATATAAGGGCATGTAGCAAAAAAAATCAGAAAAAAGTTTTCCGCTGATTTTTTATGGAATCTGAGTGCAGAATCAGTTTCCGGTGGTCCAGTTACCCCAGAATTAAAAAAAAATATGTTGAGATAGCCCTACTGGTTGCCGAGATAATCAAATTCGAAGATTCATAACTAGCGTGCAGCGCGCTTGTATTACTATATATGCGCCTTCTCCGCTTCTGCTGCCCTACCCCCACTCCACGACGACTCTCGGGCGCTCGGCCGTTTTTGCTCATGTTTGCGAGCAATTTTTACCTATTTCTCAGCATTTAAATGAAAAACGAAGATTGTCGTTTTGTAGGTGAACACTTCTACTTTCCAAATCCGTTCGGTAAATTGGAATCGGACGATCTCCAGAGCATTGAGCCTTGCTGCAAAATATGGTATGTACAACTTGTGATTGCAATTACGCAGAAACTAATTATTCGACAGCGTCTGGGTTTCGCACGCAGGAAGTACGTATCGATATTTACTATCTCGCGAAGAGCCTGCACTACAGCTCAAAAAATGGCGACGTTATGAATTTTTGAAAAAACGCTATTATTTTCGGTTTTCTTTTGGTTTTCTCCCTTGATAATGAACCGATTGGATTTTTTCACCTCTCATTTTCTTCGTATTTCAATTCTCTATAATTCGTCCATTGGGACCGATCACATTGATCCATTAGTTTTTCTTTTATAAGCAAAAAACCAAAAAAATGCGTTTTTTTTATTTTATCCGTGAGGTGATGTATAGATCGATGTTTCTTTCATGCTGGTGCTTGCCCTCTTCAATCGTGCAATACAGATCCACTGGAACTTTAATTAATTGCATAAGAATACTCAGATTGAGAATGATTTTCACTTCATACGGTACGTGAGTATTTCTCACTTGATATACCGTGGAATTTTTTATGCCATTTCGCAGAGTTTCTTCCATTGATTCCATCGTGAGATTTGTAATTTTTGCGAGCGGTCACGTATTGTCAGAACTAACTTTCGCCATATGCGAGTCAGATAATGAACCAAAACAAGTGGGAGTAAGATAGATTTTTGCATTAAAAGAACGCGACCAACCGTGTGAAAAAGTATTGAGGTAAGTGTGGTCGCGATTCCAGGAAATTTTTTACGCACAGGACCGCTTTAATGCTGGTAGGGTTGCGCTTCAGGATATTAAGAAAATTGGATTGTTCGAATATCAAAACAAACTTGGAGACTGCATAAACCGTGAAATTGGTCGTAGATTCACGCCCAAATTCGACAGTGTTCCTTATTACTCTTTATATAGAGCATCTCTCGTTGTGGTGAAGAAGGGTGATGAAGCAAGACTATTGCTAGCGCAGCCATTAGTTGATTTCATCATGCTGTTTAAATTACGGACGAGTTTATCTAGTAACGAGGAGATCAATCGGCAGGAGATTATATGGAATATTCTGCGCGGCGCGCGTAATATTGCTCTAACTACATTGCTAGAGAAAAAAGCTGCAGCAATATGTCATCATGCACAAATTAAACCAATAATGCAATGTAAAGTTTTGAAATCCCTTGAAACGATCGGCACGTTAATAAAACATGAGCACGATTTATACGACGTTAAAATTCAACAGAAATTGCGGGACTATTTGAAAACCGTATCAATCGTGACAGGTGATGTGTTGCATTTGTCGGTTAAACCACCGATTCTTGCCCGTGCACCCGAAATTCCACCACGCATGAATATCCAACTTGAAATTGCCCCAACTTCTAGTGTCTCACTGCACGAATTTGAGACTCTGTGTTTTGAAAATCGTGTCCAATTTCAGTATTATATCAATACACCGTTTTCCTCATATGTCTTTCAGAATATACTGTTCTCGTTGGGTGCAGACTCGCTAGAGTCTCTCCAGGAAAACAATAAGTGGCAAGCGCGTCTTGCCATTCTCATGTATCATACAGGTTTTGCGGATATTGTTACGATAAAGGCGTTTTCCGAGAGTATCGTAGAATACAACGGTGTAATGTACGACACGTCATTTGTGCCAAAATACGAGGTTCGAAATCTCAAACCGATGACCCGCCTTCCGCGAGCTGGGAACGACACCGAGATACTCAATTATCGAGAGACGATGAACCCACTTATCGTGAAGCGTGTACCGCTTAGTTACATCAGTATATTTCTTGTATATCCCTTTAAAAATGGACATTACATCCAGCCGAACGGCACCGTAATGTTTGTTGGTGTAGCACAACCGAAAAAGAAGAATGTTCCACTGAGTGTGACGGAAATGTGCGACTCGTCAAATATAGAGGATGCTATCGACGACGCAGCGCGCACATTAAATTATGATGATGTACTTGCGTACGCGATTCATTCAGTCACGCTCAAGGAGCAAGGTCTAGCATTGTTGATTATCCGTCAAATGATCGGACATATACTCACGCTAGGACCTTTCAAAATTTCATTACCGACTATTGATGACATTCTCGGCTGGACCACATTTTCTTGCGCGCCGAGTAAAATTATACTACCCAAGCACATGGACACACCGACCGTGGCGACAAGCACTGCTCTGATACGTGATATTGCGGATTCCTGTATTTCCAAGATAGACGCGACATTTACATGCTCCGCCTATCACATACTTGAGTCGGACTTCTGTGGGATATATGGAAATCTACGCAACGACGCCGAATTTTACGTCTTTCTCACAATTCTCATGCAAGAATATCCAGCGAGTATGTACAAAATACGGCGAGATAGTCTCGAACCCGTGTTTGGCTCCAATCATATATCGCTGGAGAAATATCAATCGTCGTCGCGTACCTACGTGTCAACGACGGTGGCTGATCGTATAAATTCTTACACCGAGCCGCTCATACAACCAACAGATGTGGGAACCAGTGTTACATGCCCGTCTTACAAATGTATGAAGCTCTATGAATTCGTAGATCCACAACTTCACGAATTAGCCGCTACAGGCGACACGACGCTATCACCCATGCAACTCGCCAGTTTCATTTCATTGTGTATATAATATTTTGATATTTTGATACTTACTTCGCCAACCAGTGGGCCAACGGAAGCTCAAGTCATGTCATATTATAATATCGTTTTTGCACAATATTCGGAAGAAACTGCGTAAAACCTGACTGATATGAGCGGCTATATTTTTACCTAGTTGGAATCGGTTAACACTATCACAAACTCAGAGACCTGCCACCCGCTCCGCGAACGATTCGTGAACTAGTGCATGGCTAAGCGGACACCCAACCAAGTACTGGCATAGACCGTAGCTGCTTAATTTGAGAGAATGGCGGAGTCACAAACCGAATACATACCGATAATTGTCGGTGTGAAATCTAATATTAAATCAGCTTGATGGCAAAGCTCATATGCTTTTTCAGTAGGAGAGGGCCTGGGCAAAGCAACAAACTCCCCCGAAAAAGTGAAATTTCTTTTTCAGTGAATAATTGAAAAATTCGATTCATTTGACTCAGGACATCTGTTGAAAACGAAGTATTCATTGAACGACTGATATTTCTAACATGACAATGACAATATATTAATTAATAAAAAAAATGAATATTCACAGAAAATTTGTAAACAGCAAAAATCCCCTCCCGGGGGAAAAAAACCTGGACAAGTACATTGGTGGTCCCTCGTTTCTCTATGATATCACAAAAAATGAAAACCCCACTTAAATTTTTTTTTTTTAATGTTTACTAATTTTATTCATATCCCGGAGGGAAACCAACCATATAGATCACGAGATATCCAGCCAAAAAACCAGATTTCACAATAAATGTTACTTTGAATTTATTTCCACAGAACAAAACAAGAATCAAAACACTCAAAAATCAGCATTATCAAGATGAGAAAAATACTACTTATAATTGGTGTGTAAGAAGTATCAATAGTCTAGAAAAAAATGAAAAAAGGTCGACATCTAAGTTACGTGCAGCAGTAAAATTTATGATATCAGTACTAGGACAAGTATTTCTTTGGTGACTGAGAAGATATCAATATGGACGTACCGGCAACGTAGGGCATGCAGTTAGTCCATTGCTTCTCGTATCTCCTAAGTCGAGTAGCTACTTTTGTTTTGGCTATGGCGCGACCAATATTGCCAAATAGTATTTACTTATATGACCTAATGAAACAACATTACCTGCGCCGTGGCTAAAACAACGAAAAACAAGCAGGAACAAGAAGTTTCGCATAAGATCCCGTGCTTTTGTAATGTTAAAAAAATAATAATTTATGTCTGTACATGATAACACAGTTTTGTTTGATTGGTAATAATTTGATGAACGTTCACCACCGTACGTTGAGCGTATATGCACAGAGTACTTGTCCGGCCCATAACTTTTTATTAAAATTGCTCATTCCAGTAAAAATCAGGGGTCTCTCTCAAAAGTCAAGGGTCATAAATACGCACTTTTTCATTGTTGGTATTATCTTATTTAATTTTTATTTTTTATCATTAATCCCGCATAACGGTTTAAATTCTCTTTTCAAAACATAAAGGGCTATTTTGATAGCTGGCGCCCAAGAACGTAAAAATGAAACAAACGGAGGGGGGTTATTTTGTGTGAAATTTTCTTGATCTTAAAACTTTGAATACAAATTTGACAGTGCATTCATAGCCTGCATTGATCTTTTGACCAGTCACCAGTGGTTACTTAGATCTTCTAATAATAAATGGTAGCTTTCCAAAGTATAATAACTTTCATTGCTGGCAATAGTAGTTTTCGAAAGTATGATACGCTACATTGCTGGTAATGGTTTACTGAGTCGCATCTTCTGAAATTTCATAACTGACTGCACCTTATGTTAATGTAATTTTATGATGACTACGAACACCATTTTATTCCGATTGAATCGATGTCGAATGTTGTGTATGATACAAGGTCAATCTGAAATTCACAGAAGAATTGACTTTTTTTATAAATTTCTGACGGCGAAAAGCAACGCATGCAACGAAAAGCAAGTACTCTGTGCGCATACAACGACAAGTACTCTGTGCGTATACACTCAACGTACGGTGGTGAACGTTCATCAAATTATTACCAATCAAACAAAACTGTGCTATCATGTACGGACATAAATTAAAGTTTTTTTTTAAACATTACAAAAGCATGGGATCTTATGCGAAACTTCCTGTTCCTGCTTATTTTTCGTTGTTTTAGCCACGGTGCAGGCAATGTTCTTTCATTAGGTTATATAAGTAAATACTAAAGTAAAAAATGAACGCCAAGTATTAAAAGATCGCGACATTAGTTATAAAATGACCATTCAATATTTTTTCTGTTATTACTTAAAACTTCACCTCAACTCGAAAAAAACGAGCAATAAATGTTTGTCCTTAATTTCCAGAAAATGAAAAAAATATTACCATCCATTCCACTCCCGTAACACGCAGGAGAGTACTTTATGTCGCAAACGATGATCAATAATGTTCTTCTTGATTTTGAAAAAAAATTAAAATGCCACGATTCTTATTTCACTATTGGAATATGCTCAAAGTTACTTTATCCTGAAAAAAACATACTAAAGAAATTTCGGTATTAATTTTCAAATAAAAACGTATTCGCATGTTTTATTTTTTTATCCTGATATGTGAGAAGTTACTTTACACCAAAAATAGATCTCGCTAGAAATTGTTGCCCATGATTGAAAAAACAATGAAATGATTTATTAACATAGCCAAGAATGGTGAATGAATTACGGGTTTCTGCATGGAATGATGTACACCTTGAATGGTACCTACTAAAGGTTGTTGTCGCCTCAAGGGCTTCAAGAATAATTCTGCGGATATAAAGAAATTGTTATTCTGATTTTATGCTAGCTAAGGACTTATAAACATACAACAAAATTCTACAGAAAATGATACAAAAAACAATTTCATATAAAAGTGGAAATACGCGTACAAATGCACGCATTGTATCTACACGTATATACTACACAAATTTACTGCAAAGATTACACACAAACTTGGCGTGAATGGTTTTGAATGGTGAATGGATTTTATCGTTAAATTCTTAAAAATATATACAGAGCTCGCTAATATGCCTCAGGACCACTTATTACATTTTGTATGCGAATGTAAAAGACAATATTCGATTTGTCAAACTTACATGGAAAATAACAAAAGGACATAAGCATATGATTGAACAAATTTTTGTTATTTTCAATGACATTATTGAACTTAACTTCAATCCTATGAACTTGAGGGTATTGATCAGTCACGACACCTGCTTCCGGTTCCGAAAGTACACATTCTCTCTCTCTCTCTCTCTCTCTCTCTCTCTCTCTTTCTCTCTCTCTTCGACTCCTTTGCCCACGATGTTGTCGTTCTTTTTGTTGCTCCGACAATTTTCGCCGTACTAATAAAAACAACAAAGTGTTCCGGGATGCAATTATAAATATTATAAAAATAAAATAACAATTTCGCCTTAGGTTGGCCCTACAAGGCTGTATCGTGGCCGGATTATCGAGCGGGAGGAACGAGAATTGTCGCAATCAGCTGTTTTAAGTGACTTTAAAAAAAAATACCGTCACAATATATATGAATGTAGGTTGCGGCCCTAAATAACCGTGATCAAAATAACAAAAAACATAACCATGATCAAGATAACTAAAAAAAATAACTATAGTTAAAATAACCGGCGTATATATATATTTAGGTCAGACAGTACATTCTAGGACAATTTTATTTCTAGGAGAGTGCTTTCCAGGACTTTGTTACATTCCAGGATATGGTTTTTTTTTTTTATATAATTCAAACCGTAGTCTGTGTTGTAACAAACAAACACAAACATAATACTAAAAATGAACACTTTAGGTAAGCCGTTTACATTTTTGATGCGTGTAATTCAATTTATATTAACAAGATTTTAAATAGTTCACACATTATAAACAAGTAGCGATTTTCCTTTTCGGCTCAAAATAAACTTGTGACCCATTATAATAATTGGACGGGCAACAGGTTTACTGGAAAACGTTACACTCGACGGAAAATATATTCACACTGATACAAATCGCTAATACTGATCAGATATAGTTCATTTCCATCGATCTTAAGATAAATCCTGTACTGCATACTAGTCAAATGAGTGTTAAAAGTTCACAATGTTCTTACACCAAGTTTAATGCACTAATTTTACATAGTGAAGGTAAATTTGTAAGATGACATGTGTAATTAACCTAGAGAAATATTAATAACGATATATTTGCGAAACCATTAACTGATAGTGGCAAATTTCCATTATGATACATTTTCATTGGGACTTTTCAAAGAATAATCTGTATTTTTTAACCGATTTTAATGCACCATGTCTTATTTTGTTTCTCAAGAGGTTCTCTATGTATTCACCATGTAGATTTTTTCCAAGTTTATTTGTTTGGAAATTATAGCAACTTGTTTATGAAAGATTTTTTTCGCTAAATAAACAATTGGCTGCAACAGTGGAACGATTAAGCTTAAAAGAAATCTACGTGGAGAATTCGTAAAGGATCTCTTGAGGAACAAAATAAGACATGGTGCATTGTAATCGGTTAAAAATGATAGATTATTCTTTGACGAATTTCGATGAAAATGTGCCATGATGGAAATTTGCATTTATCAGTTGATCGCTTCGCAAATCTATCGTTTTTAATATTTTTCTACGTTAACAAGACATGACAAGATGTTAATAAGACATATGATATAAATACACGAACACTACGTTCAATTAGTGCATTAAGCTTGGCATAAAACAATTGTGAAAATTTAGCACTCATTTGACTAACATGCAGTACAGTATATACCTTAATCACACAATAGAGACACCTTGCGTGAGATCTGCACAATTATCAATAAAGATATATGTACATATATTTATCAGTAGTCGATAGTATAATCTAACAAAATCTAACATAATGAAATTCTAACATACCTCTATCACATTTATCAGCAGTCGATATTTAAAATCAAAACGAACATATTCCCCATATACACATTTCTCGAGGAATAATTAGGATAAGCAGGTTATTTTAAACAGCGGTTATTATTGTCATGGTTATTTTTATAATCGGTTATTTTTGTCAAGGTTATTTTAAACACAGGTTATTTTTTCCGGATGTTTTTGCATAGGTTATTTTTAATACGGTTATTTAAGGCGATCACCCAAATGTAGTCATGTTACGTCCTGACGGGACTTTTGTAACTTGGGAAAGAAATGGGAAATTGGATAATAATAAAATGAAGACGAATAAATTGAACTGGTGATTTGGCTGCTACTAGGTTGTACTAAAGGTACAACTGAATATGAATATGAAACCAAAGACGTAAATATAATAAAATTCAAATAATAATAATTAAGAAAAGGTAACCTGGAAGATTATGTTTCGGGGAAGGGTGCCTGTGCGGTCCCGTACGGGCCCCGATATTCTCTGAAAATGGTGAGAATAAGACTGGCGGTCAATAATTGTATTAACGAGACGAAGTTGAGGGATTACAATTGTTCGTTTATTAAAATAAAGTAAAGTTCAATGGAGACAGTAAAGTTATAATTAAGAGAAATGAGAACTTACAATTTTCCGATTACAAGCACACGACGCGGAGACAATTACTCCGACGTTATCGCTCCTGCACACAACGCTCTTCACACTCGCTTCTCTCTTGCCTCGCGAACGCTTATACTTGTGCGCGTAGATTTAAACTGATTGTTAGCCCGAACGAGGTTCAATCGAATATAATTGAATGTATATGGTTAGATAATTAAAGTTAGATATATAAATGATAATAATTGATTAATGAATAGAAATGAACGTCCTTATCACGAAGTGGTACACTACGGACAATGCGCAATTTATATTATCGGTCCGCCGATTTTATATTAATAAAATATTAATATAATATTTATATTTTATTAATTAATATTTATTAATTATATTTATTTATATTAATTATTATATTATTTATATTATCGGTTATTATCGGTCAATTTATATTATCGGTATATTATTAGTCCGCCTGGTGATCAGCCAGGTATTATTACATCGTCTTGAGGATGGCTTTTATACGGAGTTTATCTCCAACCCCAGGAATAAACTGTGGCCAAGTTGGCACTAAGGAACATCACCCGCCACAGGGATGGTAAGAGCTCGAGGGCCTGCCATTCCGGTGGGGTTTTTCGTTGATAATGAATTTTCGGGCCGATCCCTGAGTTTCTCCATCGTCGAACCACGCGGATCACGCGATGCATGATGAGCGGAATTCGACTCGAGACATCCGGTTCGCGACGGCGATCGCATGGCTCAAGCCGTGCAAAGAACTCGCGCAGAGACCAACCTCATGACAAGGACAGTCATACAAAATAAATGAATAACTAAATAAATTGAAATAATCCCGAGAAATATGTAGTAATGTAGGGTAAACAATAACTGTGATTCCTAGGGAGCGGAAGCTCGTCACATGTCATTTCACGCATTTACTATCACATATATGTGTATTTACACATATATGTGCCGATATAAAAATCATTACAAAAAGTAGAATTATTGTGAAACGGGACGTGACAGACACAATGCAACAGATAAGAATAGACTCCTCCCATTTGAAAATTTTCAAGCTCGTGATCTGCCTGAGCGAGATCGTGTTTGTTTCTGCAAATCAAAGAACTGAAATTAATATGCGCGAAATACTAAAAGTATCGGCAAAATTAATAAGAAACAAGCATATTGGCATCAATATTGCATACGAAAATTGGAAGTTCATGCCACTTTTTGCAATTTTTTCGTATCAGTATCATCTTTGAAACATATTACATTGAAATGATAAAATTTTGCGTCAGCATTGAAATCCGAACAATGAAATACACAGAGTATAAGTCCAGTTTCTTCGTATTTTCATGCACAAGTATGTCCACGTATAGATTGGGAGCAACTACGACATGCCTGTGGTAGTTGCCCCCAATTCGCAGAACGAAATTTAATTACAGACTCTAGAGACTCCTGAGCTTCGGACAGGTTCAACAACCACGTAAATTCTCGAGGCAGTTGAAGATTATGATGAATTTTGTGCGCGCACAGCTCTTGATTTATAAAATTACGTGTTCGCGCGTACATATACTTAGAGGACACACAAGTTATAACGTTAAACACATTCAGCCCATAGCAATTGTTTAGTTTAGCAGCAGTTTCGTTGCACATGATGTTAAATTTGAAACGTCAATTAAGGAGAACGCTATTGAATTTCATACCATACAGACCGCATATACCAATTATCGCTTTAAATTGCACGCCAATGACGGATACACATATTTTTCGAGCGACATTTGTTGAGTCCTCTTTGGGCATCAGGAAGCCCATCAAAGGTGCCCCGGTTGATATATGTACTTCGCTCATAATAGTCTTTCTACGTGCTGAATTGGTTCAACATCGCGTTGGTCGCAAGCATTGTATCGCGCACGTCGAGTGTAAAACGGACTAGATGATTAAACACGAGAATGTCAAGCTCGATAAGTACGTCGTTCAGACCGTTGAGCTGGCCGCATGATGTTTTACGACTGCTTTAGAAAAATGCATCTTCGTGAATCCAAACTAAGAGTTTTTTGTTGTTTGGTCTCGTGCATAGCGTGTAAAAATCGGTCACTTGAGCGTTTGTCGACAAAGCATAGTCAGGAGTTATGCTCAGACGCTCGAGGGAGGATTCCACAGGTGCAGGCACAATAATAAACACCGAGAACAGAACAAAATATAGTTATGGTAAAGCACCTCACACCACAAGTTCGGTGCGTAAGTTCAGTTAGATAAAGAATTAACGACATTCAAACTTTGCAGCGCATACAGTCGCTGTATTAAAGATCAACACATAGTTTCAGCATCGTTGAGATGCGTCTATGCCAACAGATTGAAATCAAATCACAAAAATACACCCTTGCAGATTTTAAGATGCTGCATGCCTAGCCGATATGGGATCAAATTGTATTTGCATAGCATAAATTTGACGCCGCACCATGGTAAATGAACATCACAATTTTAAATACCGTCCACTAGAAGTTCATAATATGGTTCATTATGGTAAGTCTATACTGTCGGCGGCTTCATAAAGTAAGCAAAGGTATGTGATCGCAGTCTTTATGTCTCCGATCATCCACCTGTATACAGGTGCTAAAATTTGATGGTCAATTGTCACCAGTTTTATGCGTTGCGAGACATTTGACAATTCTACCAAATTTATCGAGTATTCTCTCGTCCTCTGTTGCTGCTTCTGATGAAATATGCAACGTCACGTACCTAAGCTTACAATGCTGATCGGTGCAGAAGAAATATCGATAGAATCGTCACCGTCTAAGCGGACGTGATCCGACAATGGATACTATAAAGCACGTTACAAGAAAAACTTCGGTTATGCTCGGGTGTTCGAGTATACGATTTTCAACGCTATCGCGGCCAATGGTATATCAAGACTCGTGGAAATTTTCAAGACATTCGAAGCAGTCAATGCGACGATCGGTTCATCTACTTGGACTGCATATATACAAGCCAATGAAATCGGAATACATCATGTATACGGTAATCTTAAAGCACAGAAATTCAATTGGAATCTTCAAACACACGTTAGGCACGATCACATATTATACGCTATTTTGTGATATTTTTTCACATATCTTTTCCAAAGTAAATTATTATATTGTATTTTTGGTTAGATGTCGACACGAAACTTTAATCGTTCGGCTGAAGACGTATTTGCTCCATGCGAGTAGTATCACGATCCCGAGAAGAGTCAGTAGAACAGCGTAAAGTAATTGGCCGCAAATGATTAGAGCTCCAATAAACGGTACAACCAACAGCGTCATTGACTGCCAGCTAAAACCTGTAGTTAATGTCTCGCAATTTACAAGCGGATAAAGTGAAAACAACCGTTTATCCTCTTCCATTTCATACATTGTAATTATATTTACGTAGCACGCTTCGCAAACAGTCTTTTCACACACAATATGCGCTCCTTTGGTAGTATCAGTCGGTAAAATCGAACCCTTCCTATAGCCACCCAAGTGGTACTCCAAATTGCCAATGACGAGAAAATAGTGATCGACGAGCCCGAATGTCGAGCGTAAAGCTTGACATCGTACTTGCACGAGATATGATTTCTCGCTCAATGTTTTAGAATCCATGGCGTGTGAAGTGTATGTTTTGAGTTTTACGAAACATACGAAAATTGCACGTTCATAAGAGGTGAGGAGTTACTTGAAGTGAATGAGGTAGGGGAGGGAATGGTTCGAGTTTGGTTTCTTGCAATAGTTTGGCACATCCTCTATCTCAAACATCGAATCCATAGTCGTGCCCAATTTCGCATAATCATCGTAAATCTCGGCCGAAGGAATAATTGGAGCGCTGATGAGAGCATGTAAAATGTGTTGAGCCGCATGATCGCATACGATAGCGCATTCGATCTTCGCCCTATATATCGGCGAAGCACGTTTCCACGATTCGTGGGAATTAATATTCTCTTTGGGTATGAGCCCTAAAGCGATGATCATGGGTACGTCGCTTTTACGCATGCAAAACGCATTATACATAAATCCAAAAACAAAGACACAGAGCGAACTCTTGGCTATATCGTAGTCGAATTATATGGGTTTAGGTATATCGATGCTGGTTTTCACATTGATACTTGCATGAAATTTATATGATTGTATTTTGAGACATTCGAGACTACAAATAGGATAGCCTCTATGGCGTTTTGTGATATAGTTGACTGTAGTAAAATCGTGCCAAACAATAATTTAAATAGGCACGTACATTAGGCGTAAAATTTTGTGGTTCTTTATTATTTTTGAACTAACTTAGCCTCCGGGTAGTTTTATTACCGAGCCGGTGTTGGATTCATCACTTGTCACAGCGGTATACCCGCTTGAAAGTCCCTTCCGTGATTTCTTTTACAAAGAGTGCCGTGGAGGAGGAGGGAAGTTTGGATTGTTTGGATTTATTCGTGATGTCAGAATCACCATCGATTTCCTATGACTTCAGTTCTCCATTATAATCATAACTTGACATGACTCCAGATTCTTTTCACATAATCAGCGTAATGGCTGTCGAAATTCATCTTATCTATATACACAGTGAAATGATACTGGTGAGTTGCGTGGACGAGAGCGTCGTGTCGCCACTGGTGGCTTATTCGTAAACTTGTGGCTCTATCTAGAGTCACGGTAGCAACTCGAGACAAGTACATTTACGTATACTATAAAAGTCGAAGACGAGTTGCTACTAGAGTCATTACAGCAAGCAAAGTGGTTCTGAACGTATTCCGAAAAATGTTTCGGCGATATTTAATGAATTACATCGTTTTTAAAGGTGTTGCGGGTTTACGTATTTTTCATTTTTTTTTTCTTTCGATCGTACCTATTTAGAACTCTGTAGCCAAACGCATATTGGAAATATTAATGTTTCATTCTTCCGTGACAGCAAAAAAGGTGGCATTTTTCGCACACTTTTGACGCTTTGAGGTCGCTGTCTAGTGATACTAACTAGAAACTGGTAACGTTCTGGTTATGTGAGAGTGCGTTCGTCGATGTGACAGCCGATTGACTTTTCTTCATGATATTTTATAAAAGCATAAGAACCCCCCTGGACAAGTACATTTGTTGACCCCTATTTCCATTTTTTTTTCACGAATATGCTTACACTCTGACTACTTGTCCAGGTGTTTTCCCCAGAGGGGATTTTTATGCTTGATATAATTTGTTTTTGCTCGTTCGTTTTGAATATTTCGCTTGATAAAGATTGGAAAAACTTCATATTGGGCAATTCTCGGGTTTTTATTCACAAACTCTGACCCCTTTTACTTCGAGTTACTTTTTGTTTACAAGAAATAAGGGGTTAGGTATTTTGAGATTTTCGATTTGGTAATTTTTTCTATTTGCAAGCTACTCAATTTTTTGGCATATTACGATGCTCTTCTGGATTCACGCTAAAATTAATCAGAAACTGGATGTCTGATAAAAAAATTATTCAAAGCAAATTAGTTTTCAAAAAAACCAATTGAATGCACGGAATTTTCAAGTAACTTCTTCTCATTGTATAGTGTTTGTGGTAAAAAATACTAGCCAAAAACAGTATAAATGCTGTGAAAAAAGCTGAGACAAGTACATTTATGCCCCCCAAATAGTCGTTCCAGTTAATCCCCCCCTCCACCCAGCGGCAAAATATCGATCCCCACAAAAATTTACAAAAACCCGTCTAAGTCGTTTATGCAAAGATCTCCCCGCACACAAATTCTTTCTAGAAACCAACTCATCATACAAAGTTTTATGGGTAACCGCTCTCATTATCTTATTAAATTAAGTCAAATTGTATAGAGGTGATAATTTCATTCTCGTAAATGTTGTGGGTTCACAAAAAGTTGATAAATAAATAAAGATGTACTAAAGTATATGTGGTCAAGTACGTGGGATTTTATTATGTTTATAAAATCTCCAATTATGTTCATATGCCATTTCCCTAATTAATGCTTTATTGCAACGAATTATTATCCTATGAGTTGGAACTACAAGGGCTTTTAAAAAAAAAATACAGAATTGCATTAGTCTGCATGAGTTGAACGCTGCCACACTCTCATTTGTAATATTTGTAGTATAGTTTTATTGGTAACAAATTGATAAAACATTGCTATTGAATTCATGGAGGGAAGAGACACTTATTTAGTTTTAGCAACTTCCTATTGGACACCCTGTATTTGCAAATATCATAATTTCACCTTGTTGATAAAAATAAGAATGAAGAAATGCATAAACTTTTTTTATACAATGGATTCGAAATGTTTTCTGTCCAATTACATAAAATTGGTTCTTTGATGTTTCATTTATCTACAGTGAAAAATTTCGGAAAAAAATCTGCCTTCCATTTCTATCAATAACATAGTGGATTAGTAATCTAGAGTCGCGGTAGCGACTCGAGACAAGTACATTTAATATACAGGGTGTCCAATGGGAAGTTGCTAAAACTAAATAAGTGTTTCTTCCCTCCATGAATTCAATAGGGGTCCCTTTTTCTAAGGCGCATACCTGAGGCCCCGCAGTTTTATTCCAGCCGTGGTTGAAGCAAGTACGCGCGCGTCAAAATGAGTGAGCTCACCACGGAAGAAAAAGTATATCTTATTGAGTGCTTCTTCTCGAGGGGAAAAATTTATAGTAATGCGTATAGAGGGTTTCGTACTAAGTTTGGAACTCATAGAGTTGCCAGCGAAAACACCCTGAAAAGGTAAGAATTTAATATTTATTCATATTC
Organism: Rhimphoctona megacephalus; assembly: GCA_963989365.1. Taxonomy (NCBI): domain Eukaryota; kingdom Metazoa; phylum Arthropoda; class Insecta; order Hymenoptera; family Ichneumonidae; genus Rhimphoctona; species Rhimphoctona megacephalus. The sequence continues at coordinate 20,064,193 of OZ022416.1, read as the reverse complement.
ATCTATCACACAACTTGTGTTTCAATTCAATTAAACTGCATTGAAGTAATTTTACGTTAATTTTTGTAGGATAATCGATAAATTCGTGGAGTATGGTACACTACAGGACTGTAGACACGAGTTGCCAGGTACATCTGTTACAGTGACTACACCAGAGAAGATCAAAAAAGTTGAGAATTATTTCAAACAAAATCCAAATGATTCGATTCGGAAAGCAGCTCAAGCATTAAAAATAACCAAATAATCATTACACAACATTTTGAAATATTTTTTGAAGTTTCATCCGTATAAAATAAGCACTCATCAAATGTTAACTGAACATGCCATGGCAAAACGCATCGAATTTTGTAACACTATTACGGGAATGTTTGAAGCCGAAGAACTTAATGAGAAAATGATTATTTATTTCGATGAAGCATATTTTTAGATGAATGGGTACGTAAACAAGCACAACTACCGGTTTTGGGGAACGGAAAATCCCAACATATCGCTAGCGAAGTCCCTTCATCCACAGAAAGTAACGGCATGGGCAGCGATTTCAGTAAAAGGAATTTATTTGCAATTCATGGAATCTACGGTAACAGGAGAGAGTTACAAACAGCTTTTGGAAACGAAATTCTTCCCTTATGCAAAAAAGAGGGGACTGGTTAAAAATTTTTACTTCATGCAAGATGGAGCGACGCCGCACCGGATTCATTAGGTGTTTGAAGCTATTCATCGCGTATATGGGACTCGAGTAATCGGTCTGGGGTACCCTAAATTTGCTCAAGGCGGACTAGAATGGCCTCCGTACTCATCGGACCTGAACCCTTGTGATTTTTTCTCGTGGGGTTACATTAAAGATCATTGTTACGCTAAAAACCCCAGCACAGTAGAAGAACTGATCGCGGCCATCCAGGAAGTGGTTCGCGGCATTACGAACGATATGTTGGACACAGTTTTTCACAGTTTTCAAAAGAGAATTGATTTTTGTGCACAATCTGACGGTTCGCACTCCGAAAATATCTATCATTAATCACTGTACTTTTTCGTTATTTTTATAAGATGTAATAAATTGACATAAAAAATATTTGACTGAGTTTTATTTACGTGCATTTAAAACTGCAGAATTTCCTCTATTTAAAGCAATCAAATAGCAAAAATCCCCTCCCGGGGAAAAAAACCTGGACAAGTACATTGGTGGTCCTTCGTTTCCCTATGATATCACAAAAAGTCCAGACTTCCAGACTTCACAATAGATGTTACTTTGAATTTATTTCCACAGAACAACACAAGAATCAAAACATTAAAAAATCAGCATTATCAAGATGAGAAAAATGCCACTTATAATTGGTGTGTAAGAAGTATCAATAGTCTAGAAAAAAATGAAAAAAGGTCGACATCTAAATTACGTGCAGCAGTAAAATTTATGATATCAGTACTAGGACAAGTATTTCTTTGGTGACTGAGAAGATATCAATATGGACGTACCGGCAAAGTATGGCATGCAGTTGATGCATTGCTTCTGGGATCTCCTAAGTCAAGTAGCTACTTTTGTTTTGGCTATGGCGCGACCAATGTTGCCAAATAGTATTTACTTATATGACCTAATGAAACAACATTGCCTGCGCCGTGGCTAAAACAACGAAAAACATTCAGAAACCAGTCGTAAACTCGACACACAAACGCAGGAACAGGAAGTTTCGCATAAGATCCCGTACTTTTGTAATGTTAAAAAAAGGCTTTAATTTATGTTCGTACATGATAGCACAGTTTTGTTTGATTGGTAATAATTTGATGAACGTTCACCACCGTACGTTGAGCGTATACGCACAGAGTACTTGTCCGGTCCATAACTTTTTATTTGATTTTTACTTAAATGAGCAATTTTAATAAAACGTTATGGGCCGGACAAGTACTTTGTGCGTATACGCTCAACGTACGGTGGTGAACGTTCATCAAATTATTACCAATCAAACAAAACTGTGCTATCATGTACGAACATAAATTAAAGCCTTTTTTTAACATTACAAAAGTACGGGATCTTATGCGAAACTTCCTGTTCCTGCGTTTGTGTGTCGAGTTTACGACTGGTTTCTGAATGTTTTTCGTTGTTTTAGCCACGGCGCAGGCAATGTTGTTTCATTAGGTCATATAAGAAAATACTGTTTGGCAACATTGGTCGCGCCATAGCCAAAACAAAAGTAGCTACTTGACTTAGGAGATCCCAGAAGCAATGCATCAACTGCATGCCATACTTTGCCGGTACGTCCATATTGATATCTTCTCAGTCACCAAAGAAATACTTGTCCTAGTACTGATATCATAAATTTTACTGCTGCACGTAATTTAGATGTCGACCTTTTTTCATTTTTTTCTAGACTATTGATACTTCTTACACACCAATTATAAGTGGCATTTTTCTCATCTTGATAATGCTGATTTTTTAATGTTTTGATTCTTGTGTTGTTCTGTGGAAATAAATTCAAAGTAACATTTATTGTGAAGTCTGGTTTTTTGGCCGGATATTTCGTGACCTATATGGTTGGTTTCCCTCCGGGATATGAATAAAATTAGTAAAGATTAAAAAAAAAAAATTAAGTGGGGTTTTGGACTTTTTGTGATATCATAGGGAAACGAAGGACCACCAATGTACTTGTCCAGGTTTTTTTCCCCGGGAGGGGATTTTTGCTATTTGATATCACTTCTTTTTTCTATAGTATTTTCATATTTCGTTTTATATAAACTCCAATAGAGCCTGTATATAACAAAAAAAACTTACAACGTGTCTGCATCATTACATGATCGATTTATTTCAATGTCAGGAATCAGCATTGCTCACACTACTAATTCGACATAAGAGAATGATACAGATTTTTTACCATAAATTCATTGTTATTGAGGTTATTTAAATATAGCAGCGTTTCGTTTCTGTGATAAGAAAAGAGTTATAATGTTTTCAAAAGAGTTAACTACACACTCGAAGTATTTTCGAGATGTTCGTAATTCGTTGATAGGTTATTATTCGATTATAGCTTGGCAGGAAGGTGTTATAGAAGAGATCTCAAAGTACCAGTTTTTCCCCAAGGAAAAAATTCAGAAAATGAAATACTTTATCATTAGCTTTCAAGTTGTGTACTAGAATAAGGCATTTATAGGCGAAAAGGCAGCGAGGATATTAGCAATTTCGGTCTAAGCTATAAATAGATAATTATATTTAACTTTACTGTCAGGAGCCTCAGAATTATTATTCTTTCAAAGATGAAATGACGGAAGAATATGATGCATCGTTCTTGACTTACAAATTGTTTTATAAAACATAGAAAAAAATTAGATTAAAAAAAAATTCGGCCGAAGTACTTGACGAATGTTTTTTCACTTAATTTACATAATGTATCGGTCATGGTGACAACCTCGCCAAGTACTTCGACCGAAATTCTTTTTCATCTAATTTTTTTTCGCTTGCAATCTTTTTTTGCTTCGGACCCTTATTGATACAGAGTTTTTATTTTCATTCTGGTTGGTAAAACAACTGCATTTTCGAACATCATTCTTTTCTCTATCAACATTCAACATTATTTGAAGATTTTATCACACGATAAAGCCTCCCGTACTTGGCCACATCTATTTTAGTATAGCTCAATTTATTTTATAACTTTTTGCGAAACCCAACCTTAGCTTTTCGTGAGGATTAACTCATTTTGTTTTGTGTGATTTGAATTTATTTGATACATTTTTTGAGAGTGGTCACTTTTCTTACTTTTTGATAGGATTTGATTTTCTTAGGGATTTTTGCGAGAACAGGTTTTTGCAGTGTATGTATATTAGTGGAAAAATATGGGAACGGTGGTCAACAAATGTACTTGTCCAGGTTTTTTCCGCGAGGGGGTTTTTATGCGTGATATGATGCGTTTTTTCTCTTTCTTTTGAAACATCTCGCTTTATATAGATTAGAAAAAGGTTATATTGGGAAATTATCGCCTTTTCATTTCCAAACCCTGACCCCTTCTACTTCGAGTCAGGTTTTTTCCCCATAAAATAAAGGGGCACGTATTTTGGAATTTTCTATTTGGCATTTTTTTTATTCTCGAGCCAGTCAAATTTTTTTGACATTTCGATTTACCTTTCTGGAATCAGGCTAAAATAAGTCGGGAACTGGGAGTCTGATACAAAAATTTACAAAGCTTTTGAGAGCAAGATTAGAAGAGTCAGAACTTTTCCATAGAATTTGTAGCTATTTGAATTTGTGTTTATCAAATAAACATATTAAACAGCAGTATCTCCTTGTTATATTTGTAGATTTGTGGTAAAAAATATTACGCTTATTTCAGCTTGTTGATAAAAATGGGGCGATTTTTTTCGAAATTTTTCATTTTTGATTAATGATAAAATAAAAAACCAGTTTCACGTATGTTTAGAGAAAACATATCGAATCTATTGTGAAAAAAGTTCACGCATTTTTTCATTCTTATTTTTATTAACAAGGTGGAATCATGATTATTTGTCAATACCATTGAAGAAGTTACTACCATGAAAATAAAAAGTTACAACTATTTCAATATTCTCATTGAATATAGAAAAGTTCAAATAGTATGTTATGGGAACTCCAAAACAATATATTGAACAAAGCGGACAAATTCAGACCAGGATCGTACCCAAGAGAATGAAATGAATTTAGTTGTATTAGTCACATTAGCTTTGAGCAAATTTTGATACCATCAAACCCAGAGCGACTGTAGAGGAAAGCCTTTGGAATAAATTTTTTTCAATTTATTATGCCATAATCAGAGCTAAATAGTGGAAATACTTAACACACATGTCTCCTCTTCACAAAATGTTCAAAGTTTGTAGATATCGGCTACATTCCAATGATACAAATTTTGATACTATCAGCAGAAGAGCACCCGACGACTTTCTGAAACAACTTTTTAAATTTATTATGGCATAACTAAAGTGGAAAAGTGAAAAAACATAGTGCACTTTAAGCCCAACAAAGTTCAGAAAATTTGGATGTATCTATAGCGTTCCGAGGACAGAAATTTTAATCCCATCCAAAAATGAGCAGCCGAAGACTTTTTGTAATAAATTTTTCAATTCATAATGCCACAATCAAAGATAAAACGTGAAAATACTTGGCGCTTCACAAAATGTTAAAAGTTTGTAGGTATCGGCTACATTCCCATGATACAAATTTTGATGCAAATTTTGATATTTATAACAATAATGGCCGTGAAAGCATCAAAACTAGAACTTACAGGTATTTTAATATTATCTTTGAATTTCGAAAAGTTCAGAAAGTATGTTATGGATATTTTAAAACAATAAATTCAACAAAGCGGGCAAACTTAGATCAGTACTGTGCCCAAGAAAATGGATCGAGTTGAGTTGTACCAGTTGCATTATCTTCGTGCAAATTTTCGTACCATCACAACCAGAGCATCCGTAGAGCAAATCTTTTTGAAAATATTTTTCAATTCGTTATGCCACAATAGGAGCCAAAAAGTAGAAATACTGAGCACACATGTTGCTCCAGGAAATTTCCAAAGTTTGTAAGTATACGTTGCGTTCCAATGAAACAAATTTTTATACTTCCAGAAAAAAGGAACCAAAGACTTTCTGACAATTTTTTGAATTAATCATGCCACAACTCAAGCATACCGCACATCGGGCTCAATAAAGTTTATGAATTTTGCATATAGCCATTACTTTTCGAAGCCAAATTTTAATCCCATCCAAAAATGAGCAAGCGAATAATTTTCATAATAAAATTTTCAAGTCCTAATAATGCCACTATTCCAGCAAAAAAGTGGAAATATTGGGCACATTTGTTACTTCACAAGTATTTCAAAGTCTGTACGTATCTGTTGCAATTCAATGATACAAATTTTGATAATATCAGTAAAAACACATCAGAAGACTTCCTAAAACAATTTTTCGAAATTTATTATGCTACAACTAAAGTGAGGAAGTGAAAAAATATAGCTCAATAGAGCCGAATGAAATTCTGAAATTTTGCATATATTCATGGCGTTCCGAAGACAATAATTTTGATTCCATTGACAAATGAGCAACCGCAGAATTTTCATAACAAAATTTTTGATTCTTAATGCCACAATCGGAGCCAAAAAGTGGAAATACTTGGTACATTTGTTGCTTTACAAAATTCCCAACGTCTGTAGGAATCCGTTGCAATCCAATGATACAAATTTTGATAATATCAGTAAAAAAATATCAGAAGACTTCCTGAAACAATTTTTCAAAATTCATTATAGTACCACTAAATTAGGGAATTGAAAAAATGTAGCGCACATTGGGCCCAACAAAATTCTGAAATTTTGCATGTATGCATGACATTCTGAAGGCAGCAATTCTTAATCCATCGACAAATGAGCAAAAGGGAAAATACTTGGCACATCTGTCGCTTTACAGAATTTTCAAAGGCTGTAGGTATCCATTGCAATTCAATTATACAAATTTTGATAATATCAGTTAAAGGACATCGGAAGACTTCTTGAAACAATTTTTCAAAATTCATAATGTTACAACTAAAGTGGTGAAGTGAAAAAATAGAGCACATATTGAGCCATACAAAATTCTAAAATTTTGCATATATTCATGGCGTTCCGAAGACAATAATTTTGATCCCATTGACAAATGAGCAACCGAAGAATTTTCATAACAAAAGTTCAATTCATAATGCTAAAATCGGAGGCAAAAAGTAGAAATACTTGGTACATTTGTCGCTTCACACAATTTCCGAAGTTTGTAGGCATTCGTTGCAATCCAAAGATATAAATTTTGATAATGTCAGAAAAAACACATCGGAAGACTTTCTGAAACAATTTTTTAAAATTCATTATGCTACAATTAAAGCGGGGATGTGAAAAAATATAGAGCATATTGAGCCAAACAAAATTCTGAAATTTTGCATATATCCACGGTGTTCCGAAGGCAATATTTTTGATCCCATTGACAAATGAGCAACCGAAGAATTTTCATAACAAAATGTTCAATTCATAATGCTACGATCGGAGCCAAAAAGTGGAAATACTTGGTACATTTGTCGCTTCACAGAATTTCCAGAGTCTATAGGCATTCGTTGCAATCCAAAGATACAAATTTTGATAGGATATGGAGTATATACCGCCATAGTCTTTTGACATAAAGATATATTATACGAGCCATTTTGACATAAAGATATATCATTACTTACTACGGTTATCATCCAGATGCATCCATATATATCCAAATGCAGGTTGACAGTGTATTTGTCTATTAATACATCAAACGCGAGATGATTCTACACCATATTTTGGATAGAAAAACGACGTCGAAAATCTTTTGGAATGGACCAACAATTATCATGCAAGGAACATTTTATGATGTACAAATCTTATTATGGCCAGCGAGGAACATTTTATAATAAAGAGGAAAGGGACCAATAAAATAAATTGTCAATGGTGTACAGTTAAAAAAAAATATTTATTAAACACTGCTCAAAACTCGGCATGATAATAACAAACTTTGCCATATACATTTTTTTTACACTCATTATTAGTTTTATAGAGTTCCTTTTCCAAATTTACATCGATTCACACCAATCATGATTAACAGTTCAACGTACACTATTTCATATTTATCAAAGAAACGAAAAGAACGATTTCTCAAGAAATCTTATACGAGGAACATTTAATCGCGAAAGAGAAATTCCGTCGAAGAGTTAAGTGTGGAAAATAAAAACTGCAGGGTTATCAATAATAAAAGAATGTATATTCATTTTAGCACTGTTCGAAAGTTGATTAAAAGCACTTCACTATTTTCACACCATCACTTTCTTATTATTGCTGTAACCAAGAGTCGATTGAACCTAACCTCGATATTTATAACCTCACAAATGTTCGTGAAAAAAGATTAATATTTTCAATACTGTTTAAGCCACGAGATTCTAATTAGTCGCGATCGAAAGGGGGAAAAAAATAAAAAATACGTGAATTTGAATGAAACTCTAAATTGCTGTCATTGAATTTATATTAAAGAAATCATTTTTGGATCGTACGCGTACGATCCAAAATTATTTCGCGATTTGTGAATAAATTTATTTATAGATCGCGAAATAATTTTTTTTCCCGAATTTATCCACAACACGTCCCGCATAAGAACTTCTCACTTCGAAAACTCCGTTCAGACTTTCCGCGGTATGGGTACTTCGAACTATTTATTTATTCACAGATCGCGAAATAATTTTTTTCCCGAATTTATCCACAAACACGTCTCGCGTATAAGCACTCATTCTCACTTCGAAAACTCCGTTCAGACTTTGCGTGGTATAGGGAGAGAAAGATGAAACGGAATGGCCAATCACAAGCTCGGAAGGCGTCAAGAGGCCTTTCATTGGGTCGTATACAGACATGCCAATACATCGATGTCAGCATAATCTTGAGCCTGTGCAAAGTTTTTTCTCAGCAAATACGGCATTAATCGTGTTGATTTAAGGCTCAATCGAAGTATTTTTTCATAATAAATCTCCAGTTCAATTTTCAAATCATCATATGCCTCCTGAGCTTCGTAATTAAAGAAAATGAATTTCAGTTTTTACTCCCACCACGGTGAATCGTTTTATTCAGAGATAATAACAACACTCGACCTGTCAAACTTTCCGCGGTTCGGTATATATATATATAGCGACGAGGTGGAGGAAGTCTCATGTGACGTCGGTCTGCGACAGCGCCGTGAAGTTAGCCGCGAGGACATGAGGCCTTTGATAGTGTTATATATATATGGGTGTCGTCAGAATGAACCAATCAGAAACTCGAGAGACACTTTCAGCCGGCTTTGGTGTTGTATACAGACACATCTGATTCTTGAATGTGTAGGTGACTTTTGCGTGATTTTGAGCCCGTGCAAAGTTTTTTCTCAGCATTTACGTCACCGATCGTACTAAATTTGGGCTCATTCGAAAGATAATTTCTTAATGAATCTCCAGTTCAATTTTCAAGGCCTCAAGCGACTCGTGAGCTTCGAAAACGAACAAAATGATGTGCCAATTTTACCCCCACCACCGCGAAAAGTTTTGTTTCGAGAAAGTATAGTCTCGGCGAGCCTCGGGCCAGCAGACGACAGAGCTGTCAATGTACTTGTCCCGAGACTCTACCGAGTCTCTTGATTTGGCTTTTCTGATTCTGTGCACGTGTTTTGACAGCCGATTAGTTTCAGCAACTTCCTATGGGACACCCTGTATTATATTTCAAAAAGTTTCAAATGGTTTCAAAAAGTTTTCGGGTCCTCTTTTCCTAATAGTATCAAAATTTGTATCATGGGAATGTAGCCGATACCTACAAACTTTTAACATTTTGTGAAGCGACATGTGTGCCAAGTATTTCCACTTTCTGTCTCTAATTGTGGCATTAAGAATTGAAAAATTTATTACAAAAAGTCTATGGCTGCTCATTTTTGGATGGGATGAAAATTTCTGTCCTCGGAACGCAATAGATGCATCCAATTTTTTGAACTTTGTTGGGCCTAAAGTTCACTATGTTTTTTTACTTTTCCACTTTAGTTGTGACATAATAAATTTAAAAAGTTGTTTCAGAAAGTTTTCGGGTACTCTTCTTCTGATAGTATCAAAATTTGTATCATTGGAATGTAGCCGATATCTACAAACTTTGAACATTTTGTGAAGAGGAGACATATGTGGTAAGTATTTCCACTTTTTAGCTCTGATTATGGCATTATAAATTGAAAAAGTTTTATTCCAAAAGTTTTCCTCTACGATCGCTCTGGTTTTGATGGTATCAAAATTTGCTCAAAGCTAATGTGATTAATACAACTAAATACACTGCATTCTCTTGGGTACGATCCTGGTCTGAGTTTGTCCGCTTTGTTCAATATATTGTTTTGGAATTCATATAACATACTATTTGAACTTTTCTATGTTCAATGAGAATATTGAAATAGTTTTAACTTTTTATTTTCATGATAGTAACTCCTTCAATGGTATTGAAAAATAATCATGATTCCACCTTGTTAATAAAAATAAGAATGAAAAAATGCGTGAACCTTTTTCACAATAGATTTGATATGTTTTCTCTAAACATACGTGAAACTGGTTTTTTATTTTATCATTAATCAAAAATGAAAAATTTCGAAAAAATCTCCATTTTTATCAACAAGCTGAAATAAGCGTAATATTTTTTATCACAAATCTACAAATATAACAAAGAGATACTGCTATTTAATATGTTTATTTGATAAACACAAATTCAAGTAGCTACAAATTCTATGGAAAAGTTCTGACTACTCTAATCTTGCCCTCAAAAGCTTTGTAAATTTTTGTATCAGACTCCCAGTTTCCGACTTATTTTAGCCTGATTCCAGAAGGGTAAATCGTAATGTCAAAAAAATTTGACTGGCTCGAGAATAAAAAAAATTGCCAAATTGAAAATTCCAAAACACGTGTCCCTTTATTTCATGGAGAAAAAACCTGACTCGAAGTAGAAGGAGTCAGGGTTTGGAAACGAAAAAGCGATAATTTCCCAATTTAACCTTTTTCTAATCTATATAAATCGAGATGTTTGAAAAGAACGAGAAAAATATAGTTTAAAAAAACTAAAAAAACACGCTTTTAAAAAATATCGAACTAAAAAGTTTAAAATAATTTTAAAAATAAAATTATGACAATAGTACATAAAAAATACTAGTATAATTGAGGGAAAAGCGTGGGGCGCTTTGTGCTATAATTATCGTATATCAAGCGCCCCACGCTTTTCCCTCAATTATACTAGTATTTTTTATGTACTATTGTCATAATTTTATTTTTAAAATTATTTTAAACTTTTTAGTTCGATATTTTTTAAAAGCGTGTTTTTTTAGTTTTTTTAAACTATATTTATTTTTAACTTTTTAGTTCAACATTCTTTAAAAGCGTGTTTTTTTAGTTTTTTTAAACTATATTTTTAATAAATAGTAGCTGTAGCTATCTACTCTATGTACGTTTTCGAACGAAGTATCACAGTATGTAATATATGGCCAATATATGGTATGACTCATCGTTATGAACTCGAATACTAAATATCAAGCAATTCGAATGAACTTTTGCATTTTTGGTCCGCCATATTAGATCCGCCATTTTGAATTTGAAAATTTTGAGGATGGAATCGTAATCAGCGACCCCGAAAACCCCCGAGTACCAAAGATCATGCGGTTTGAATGAATTTTTGCATTTTTGGCCGCCATATTGCATCCGCCATTTTGAATTTTGGAATTTTGAGGGTGGAATCGTAATCAGCGACCCCGGAAACCCCCGGGTGCCAAATATCAAGCGATTAAATGAATTTTTGCATTTTTGGTCCGCCATATTGGATCCGCCATTTTGAATTTAAAAATTTTGAGCGTGGAATCGTAATCAGCGACCCCGGAAACCCCCGAGTGCCAAATATCAAGTGATTCGAATGAATTTTTGCATTTTTGGTCCGCCATATTGGATCCGCCATTTTGAATTTAAAAATTTTGAGAGTGGAATCGTAATCAGCGACCCCGAAAACCCCCGAGTACCAAATATCATGCGGTTTGAATGAATTTTTGCATTTTCGGTACGCCATATTGGATCCGCCATTTTGAATTTTGAAATTTTGAGGGTGGAATCGTAATCAGCGGCCCCGAAAACCGCCGAGTACCAAATTTCAAGTCGATTGGACTAAAAGAAATAAAAGAAAAAAGAAACAAAGGGTTAAAAAAAGGAGAGTTACAGACAAACTGACAAACTGACAGACAAACAAACAAACATACAAGTGAAGCTAATATAAAGCGTGTAAAAACGAATCACATTATGCATAAAAATCCCCCTTGGGGAAAAAACCTGGACAAGTACATTTGTTGACCCCCGTTCCCATATTTTTCCACGAATATACATACACTACAAAAACCTTTTCTCGCAAAAATCCCTGAGAAAATCAAATCCTATCAAAAAATAAGAAAAGTAACCACTCTCAAAAAATGTATCACACAAAACAAAATGAGTTAATCCTCGCGAAAAGCTAAGGTTACGTTTCGCAAAAAGTTATAAAATAAATTGAGCTATATTAATATATATGTGGCCAAGTACGGGAGGCTTTATCGTGTGACATAAAATCTTCAAATAATATTGAATGTTGATAGAGAAAAGAATCAAGTTTGAATATGCAGTTGTTTTACCAACCAGACTGAAAATAAAAACTCTGTATCAATAATAGTCCGAAGCAAAAAAAGATTGCAAAATAAAAAAATTAGATGAAAAAGAATTTCCGTCGAAGTACTTGGCGAGGTTGTCACCATGACTGATACATTATGTGAATTGAGTAAAAAAACACTCGTCAAGTACTTCGGCCGAATTCTTTTTTAATCTAATTTTTTTCTATGTTTTATAAAATAATTTGTAAGCCAAGGATGATGCATCATAATCTTCCGTCATTTCATCTTTGAAAGAATAATAATTCTAAGGCTCCTTCTGACAATAAAGTTAATGTTTCTATATATAATGTAATAAATAATGTAAAAGATAATGTAATAAAGTCTGACAATAAAGTTAATGTTAATAAAGAGTTATGTTGGACAAGGGATTATAAAAAAACGTATACGAGACTTTTGATATCTTATTTATTATTTATTGTATCAGCGTTTTAAGAAACATATCTTTATCGCACAAGCGTTTCTAAGGGAATAATGAAAACAGCCGAGCATATCCTACCAGGCCACTGCCAATATGATAACACTTGTTAGAGTATGTTGGAGATAACCAAGGAGTACGATATTTCCAACAGTTAAATATAATTATCTATTTATAGCTTAGACCGAAATTGCTAATATCCTCGCTGCCTTTTCGCCCCTGAACGACTTATTTTAATACACAACTTGAAAGCTCATGATAAAGTATTTAATTTTCTGAATTTTTGCCTTGGGGAAAAAACTGGTACTTAAGGTCTCTTCTATAACACCTTCCTGCCAAGCTATAATCGAATAATAACCTATCAACGATAGGTTACTAACATCTCGAAAATATCTCGAGTCTGTAGTTAACTCTTTTGAAAACATTATAACTTTTTTTCTTATCACAGGAACGAAACGCTCCTATATTGAAACAACCTCAATAACAATGAATTTATGGTAGAAAATCTGTCTCATTCTCTTACGTCGAATTAGTAGAGTGAACAGTACTGATTAAAAAAAAACTTTAATTTATGTCCGTACATGATATCACAGTTTTGTTTCATTGGTAATAATTTGATGAACGTTCACCACCGTACGTTCGGCGTATACGCACAAAGTCCGGCCCATAACTTTCTATTTGATTTTTATTTGAAGGAGCAATTTTAATAAAAAGTTATGGGCCGGACAAGTACTCTGTGCGTATACGCTGAACGTACGGTGGTGAACGTTCATCAAATTATTACCAATCAAGCAAAACTGTGCTATCATGTACGGACATAAATTAAAGTCTTTTTTTAACATTACAAAAGCACGGGATCTTATGCGAAACTTCCTGTTCCTGCGTTTGTGTGTTCAGTTTTCGACTGGTCTCTGAATGTTTTTCGTTGTTTTAGTCACGGCGCAGGTAATGTTGTTTCATTAGGTCATATAAGTAAATACTATTTGGCAACATTGGTCGCGCCATAGCCAAAACAAAAGTAGCTACTCGACTTAGGAGATCCCAGAAACAATGCACCATCTGCATGCCGTACGTTGCCGGTACGTCCATGTTGATATCTTCTCAGTCACCAAATAAATACTTGTCCTAGTACTGATATCATAAATTGTACTGCTGCACATAACTTAGATGGTGACCTTTTTTCATTTTTTTCTATACTATTGATACTTCTTTCACACCAATTATAAGTGGTATTTTTCTCATCTTGATTACGCTGATTTTTTAATGTTTTGATTCCTGTTTTGTTCTGTGGAAATAAATTCAAAGTAACATTTATTATGAAGTCTGGTTTTTTGGCCGGATATTTCGTGATCTGGGTGTCCCATGGGAATGTGTGAAAACCAAACGAATGATCCCCACCCTTTCGACCCTCTCAGGGGCCCTACGTTTTACAAGTATATACCTGAGGTTTGTCAGATTTGTTCTAACTGCGGTAGAAAGCGGACGGCGTTAGTGAAAATGAGTGAACTTACCATCGAAGAAAAGGTTTTTCTCATTGAGTGCTTCTACACAAGAGGAAAAATTTACAGTGAAGCATTTAGAGGATTCCGTACTAAGTTCGGAACTAAAAGAGTTTCGAGCGAAACTACTCTTAGAAGGTAAGAATCAATTTTTTTATATTGATTTTTCTATAACGTTCCATAAATAATCTTTTTCTCGAAGTTTCCACGAATTCTCACGGCAATATTGTTCTTGTTTACAGAGTAATTGATAATTTTATACAATACGGAACTCTGCAGGACCGTAGGAAAGATTTACCAGGCCCTTCAGTCTCGGTAACTACGGAGGAGACGATCAATGAAGTTGAAAAATATTTTAAAGAAAATCCACATTCTTCGATTCGCAAGGCCGAAAAAGCTTTGAAACTGAGTAAATCAACTGTGCATAGGATTCTACGCTATTTTCTAAAAATGCACCCTTATAAAATAACCACGCATCAGTTGTTAACTGAAGACGCAAAAGAAAAGAGAAAAAGAGTTCTGCAACACGATTACGCAAATATTCGAAAATGAAGATTTGAGTGAAAAAGCAATCATTTTTTCTGACGAAGCGCATTTCTGGATGAATGGTTACGTCAACAAACAAAATTATCGCTTTTGGGGCTCGCAAAATCCTACAGTCGTAATGGCAACGTCTCTTCATCCCCGAAAAGTGACCGTGTGGGCAGCCATATCAATAAAAGGTATCTACCTGTATTTCTTTGAATCTACTGTCACGGAGAGACATACAAAGGAATGTTAGAGACTAAATTCTTTCCTTATGCGAAGAAGAGAGGTCTCGTTAAATCTTTTTATTTTATGCAAGACGGAGCAGCTCCTCATCGCACACAAGAAGTATTTGAGTCCATCAATAAAGTTTATGGCGATCGAGTTATTGGCTAAGGGTACCCACGCTTTGCTAGAGGAACAGGATTAGAGTGGCTAGAGAGGAGAGATTATTCGCCAGATCTCAATCCCTGTGATTTCTTTTTATGGGGCTATATTAAAGATCATTGCTATGAAAATAACCCGAGAACAATAGATGATTTAATTAAAGAAATTAAGAACATCGTCAATGGCATTTCAGACGAAACATTAGAACATGTTTTTGATAGTTTTAGGAAGTGTTTGGATATTTGTGCCAATTCAGATGGTTCTCATTTCGAAAATATATATCATTAATACCTCACATTATTCACTGTATTTTTAAATTAATAGTTTGTACTAAATAGTTCTTTGTTATATATAATAAATTAGACGTGAAATGAAAATGACGACTTTCCTTTATTATAAAACATTTAAATTTTCCCAGTCCTTTCATTACTTATTTAATAGTGACTCATTAGTTTTCACACATTCCTATGGGACACCCTGTATATGGTTGGTTTCCCTCCGGGATATGAATAAAATTAGTAAACATTAAAAAAAAAATTAATTGGGGTTTTGGATTTTTTGTGATATCATAGGGAAACGAGGGACAACCAATGTACTTGTCCAGGTTTTTTCCCCGGGAGGGGATTTTTGCTATTTTTTTATATTGTATGAAAATGTATTTTGTTGAATGTAAAAGAATTAGATACAACAATATTAATATATTGAAAAAAATAATTATGCAATTCTACAGCCTAATAAATGTACTTTAATGTAGTGGACAATTTGTAACATTTAGGTAATTGACCAAGGCAGGAGAAGATAGTAAAGACCGACCACACAATTTCATTTGGTACCTGAATTTTCGAAAATCTTTTTTTGCTTTTAAATGACATGTCGCTTCAACGTGTCGAGAAACGTGAATGGTCGGAAGATTGCAATGCACGTATTGTGCCCCGCATAGTAACTCAATATTCAGTAAAATTACATCGCATGGCAACACAAGCCAGTATAAAATAATTCGCACATACATCAATTTTTTCATTGATAGCCGCGCGTGGGTCCATCAACTCCGAGCGAGTTGGCCTCTCAAAGCTGACGGTGCATCACGCCATCGATCGCTCGAGAATATTCGAGAGCCAATTAAAATATAGTAGGGGTAAAATTAATACCATTTGGGGGAAATTATGCGAATCATTAAAAGTAGCGACACTGCCCATATCAGACAGTCTGCGGCAATCTACGAAATAATCTAGAACGATTGGTCTCAAGGCAAATCACCTTGACTTTGTACACCTTTTTAACTTCACTTTTCTCAATAACCTACGTTAACTTGTTTTTAAATATCGAGTTGGAGTTTCGGCTCATTCATTGGCAAATAATCCCAAAATACCAGTCCTGGATAACTCGTCCAGACGTGACGGTCTTCGCGGGCACAACATTGGTGGCAGTGATGGGATTGTCACAACTCGAGAACAATATACGTCTACAAGGTCAAACGGAAAGAAGAAAGGACCAAAGAGCCAAAGACCAGACGAGAAATTCGAGCGAATAATCCGAGCAACAAATTGACAAGGACCGTAGCAGTTCAATTCGACAACTTGGAAGCCGGCTATCGTCTCGTTTAGCAGCCGACCGATCAACATCGCAGATTCACCGATCGAAACTGACCCGACAGAAAAATTCAACTGGACAATAGACAACTAGCGAGCGAGCATCATACTATAAGTGACGGAACATTATTTAATTTGTAATCCACCAAAGCCAGAGCGCGTATAAAATATTTATATGTCGAACGACAAGCTAGTAGACCGTCTTAAATTACCGGGTGTAAAAACTGTCTCTCGATCCTTAGACGCATTCTTTAATAGAAATTTAAAATTCGTGCGTAAACAGAATGAAAATTAAATGTCCGAAGACGGTTATCTAGACGCTGCTGAATCAGAAAGCGAATTTAGTCCCACAGAAATCCCTAGAGAAAATCCATTTGCAGAATCTACCCTTGATCCTACCACAATAACAATGGTTGAAATAGTGAATCTAGACGAAACCGCAACCACGAGCGGCAGCGGCACAAATAATTCAAATAATGGCCGCAATAACGAAAATAGTAACGGAAATGCGGCGAGGAATTTACCTCAGCCAACTTCAAGACAAAGCGGAGCAATGACATTTAAAGAAGCGCGATCATTAATTCCAGTTTTTGACGGAGAAAACCCAAAAATGGCAAAAAGTTTACTTGACACTTACGAATTAGCTAACAGCCTTATAGACGATCTTGACAAACTTCTCCTTTTAAGAACAGTACTAGTCACTAAATTGACAGACGACGCACGAGAAGACGTTCGTTACAAAAATATAGAAACATTCGAAGAATTTAAAGAACACATAACCGAATTGTACGGAGAACGACGTACTATAGGAGCTTTACAAGTAGAAATGCACACGTGTAAAAAAAAATATTAACGAAAGTGTTACAGAATTTGGTAAAAGAATGGAAGTCCATACAATGGAATTAATAGAAGTGAGTATCGAAAGCGAAACATCAATAGATGAAAACAGAGCGGTAGAGAGATATATTACAAAATTAGCATTAGCCAATTTTGAATGAGGACTCAAAAAAGAGTATCAAATATTAGTAAAAGTAAAAGGATATACGAGTTTAAAAGCCCCCATAAAAGGAGCCCAGAACGAGGAAATGATTCAACAGGGCAACGAATCGGTATCGCGACAAATGCACACCGATAAGCGTAATATTTACTGCAATAAGTGCAAAAATCCGGTGATTCGACAAAAGATTGTCGCAACACAATTTCGTCGCACGGGCGATCCAATTTACCGATTCCTACGAGAAATATAAACCCTATATATTGCAATTTCTGCAAAAAGCCAGGACACATCTACGATGATTGCTGGTATAGAAATGGGAATAACGGTCCAGGAAATTCTGGACAAGGTCGAAATAATAATAATAATTACAACAAAGGAAATTATCGCAATCAAGGACAAAATTACCAAAACCGCGGACTCTAAAAATTTAAAAGAAATCCAAAAGGAGCAAAAAAGGGACTTAACGAAAATAAAACAAATCAAAAAGGAGCCAAAAAAGGACTCTAGAAAAATAAAAGAAATTAAAAAGAAGCCAAAAAAGGACTCTAAAGAAATAAAAGAAATTAAAAAGAAGCAAAAAAGGAACTCTAAAGACACGAAAAAAATCCAAAAGGAGCCGAAAAAGGGCGATAAGGAAGAAATAAAAATTAATCCGGTACATGCAAGAGACAAGAAAGTAAGACGAATAAAAGTTCAGAAAGAAATTGGAAACCGCGCACACTCAAACATGGGAAAGGAAAAAGTCGTAAATGAATCTAGCAAGAAAACGCATACACATACGAAAACAGGAACTGTACCGAAGAATACTCGACACTACAGATCACCTGAGATACACCAATCGGAAATGCCGAATCAGGCAAACGAAATGTTGGAATACAGTATAAGACGCCCAAGCAAAAGTCCACGGAACAAACCACTACTTATCGTTTCAAAAAAGGTAGATGCCGAGGAAAGCGTTAGTAAAAAAGTAGCGGAAGGTTTCCATATATTAAGAAAACACAAATACAAAGGTTTAAAATTAGACTATTAGATTTAAAATGAAACGAATGAAAATAAAACCAAAAATAAAAGATTTAAAATGAAATAAGAAATCGTCGATAATGATAAGCGAATAAATAAGGGAATGAAAATACAATTCAAAAGAAAAATCAGGAATTAAAGAATTATAAATAAATAAAAGAAAAAACAAAGAATTTAGAAGAAAAATAATGGAATCATAAAAATGGAATGATTGTGATGGTCGGAAATGAATAAATCGTTGGATTATATAAATTTGTATTTATTAGGTAAGTCTATTTATTAGGGAGTGCACGGGTATAATAATTAGCTCGTTCGGTTCGAGAGATGGAGATGAACTGAGGATAGATGGATGAGAAGAAAGGAGAATGATTTCGTGAAGCGGTGCTGGGGAGATGAAGCGGAGGAGAAGTTGAGGCTCGTGGGACTAAGAAAGTGCTGGGTTAGAGATTAGCGGGTATCATGATAAGGGACTGATCGTTGGAGTTTCGGTGTGAGAAAGAGTTTGAGCGGATGTGAGGTTTCAGGTTAGGTTGTGGGAAAGGAATTCCTAATATACAGGGTGTCCCATTTTAATCTTACACCTGACTTTTCTCGGTAAATGTTGCTCGGATCAAATATTGTGTGGAACAAAACTTTCAGGGGTTGAAGGGGGACGTAAGAAAAAAAATGGTTTGTGAATCCAAAACTCAAAATGGCGGCGTTAGAATGGCCGACATGTTTTTTTTTTAGGGAAACATAACTTTTTTTCATCACCAAAAAATTTTTCAGCGCAAAACGAAAAACTTTTGTTGGAAAATTTTTTTTATCAAGTTCATAATTTTTGAGTGAGAACATCATTTTCAACTGTTTTAGAGGTATTCAGGATGTACCACGAAGAGATCTTAAACGTACCAAATGCAAGTGCGTTTGCGTGTGCGTCTGCATATGCGTCTGCAAACGCACTTGCATTTGGTACGTTTAAGATCTCTTCGTGGTACATCCTGAATACCTCTAAAACAGTTGAAAATGATGTTCTCACTCAAAAATTATGAACTTGATCAAAAAAATTTTCCAACAAAAGTTTTTCGTTTTGCGCTGAAAAATTTTTTGGTGATGAAAAAAAGTTATGTTTCCCTAAAAAAAAAACATGTCGGCCATTCTAACGCCGCCATTTTGAGTTTTGGATTCACAAACCATTTTTTTTCTTACGTCCCCCTTCAACCCCTGAAAGTTTTGTTCCACACAATATTTGATCCGAGCAACATTTACCGAGAAAAGTCAGGTGTAAGATTAAAATGGGACACCCTGTATATAGGGTGCTACCGTGACATGACTAAAAATAAAATTTAAATAAAAAAAAGTAAATGCGATAAAAGAAAATAACTACTAAGAAATTAATAATAAATAATAAAAATCGAAACATACTAATGACGATTTAGAAGATAAAATAAAAAGGGAAATAAAAATGAAATGAAATAAATAAAGCCTATGTTGGAAATAAAACAAACAACTAATCGCAAAAAATTGAATAACACACTACAATCAAAAAAAAGAGAGAAAATTATTGATTAAAAATATGGAAATACTGAAATTTTCAATAAAGAATAACTTAAGGAAACAAGAGGATGGAAAAACGGAAAATAAATTTCAAACCAATTAAATTAAAGAAAATATATATCGTTACATTAAAAAAAAAGAAAAAAATATTCTTCTCACATATATATTCAAAAAAAAAATTAAAAAGCGGGATAAAGAATAATAAAATTATGAAAGAATTTACAAAACAAAATAATGAAATGTAAACAAAATTTTAAATAATAAAAATATAATATTGACTCGAAAAAAAAATAGCTACAGAATGACAAGCAGACCATATGTCATGATAGAAAAGACAGTTTTTATTCGAAATCTTTTTATTTGGAAATTAATAAAATAATAAAAAAAAACTCAAAATTAAATAAATAGCAAAGATGGTTTCATTTTAATAAGACACGACTAGTAGTTTCGAATCAAGCTTTCCAAAATAGACCGTGCAAAATGCACGATCAATAATGTTATTTCATGAATATGCTTATGTCATAAAAAGAATAAGTTTTATTAAAAATATGAGAAACGTAAAATTATCAGTATTATCTCCCAACAAGACTAGCAGGAATAGTTGAGAATTAACTACAAAATACAAGAATAAACTTGGAAAATAAAATGAGTATCCAAGATTTTATAATATCTAAAACCAATGAGATTAATAAAAAAGACAACTTAAAAGTAATTAAAGTACATAAATGAACGTAAGAATAAAATAGACCAAATGGTTGAAAATGTGTAAATTACACAAATTCTTTTATTATTTAGGAAACTTTATGTCCAAGTTAATCGAAACCTCAGAGTCATCATCGAACATGTAATTTCCTTTGACTCGATGATTGAACAAATCCCTCGGATCTCTGAGACTCTAATAAAATTGAATTAAAATTTCAAAATAAATGAATCAAAATCCAATCATCAAATCAAATCATCGAATCGATTCAAATTTATCTTGTATCAATAATGCGTAAATACAACGAGACCTTTGGGTTGCTGTCGAACAAGCAAATATGAAAAAAGCCTCTAAGTCGACTGCCGAACATGTATATTCGTGCGATAATTCAACAAAACATATTTCGATATAATATGCGATAAAAAATAATATACGATAAAATATTATTTTCCGATAAAAATATTGTAAAACGAAAATTTCATAGTATACACAATAGCGAATGCAAGGAAGTAAATTTTTGAAAAACGTATAAAAGAAAAAAGAAATGTTTTCTAAAGGCAAATAAAAATTTCATACAATAATTTATAAAGTGGATATAGAAATAAAATCCCTACCTTACCAACCGTAAGAAAATCAACCGGAACGTGTAGTTCACTATCATTAGAAATAGTATCACTATAATCAAGCAAAAGGAACTCGAAAACCAAATTTATAAAAATACAACTAACAAAAAAAAGGGAATTAGCACAATGTGAAAGAATTAAAGCGTCATCATTATAATATCGTAAAAAGATAAATTATTTGTGTAATTTCATTAAAAAATGAGAAGGTAAAAAATTATGTAGTCCTAGAAAAAAGGTGCTACACCGAATCGTTTACACTAAATGTTACCACTAGCTTTGGACGGAAAATGTTCCGTCACATCCGCATATTATCAATTGTTAATTTTAAGGGCTTATATACACTTGTGATGGTCCAAAAAGTCGAAAAATTTTTTATTGCATATTCTTTAAGTACAATATCTCAAGAATATTCTCACCAAATTTCATAAAGATCGGAGTATTAGATTCGTAGTTATAGGTATTTCAACCGCACGACGCCCGGCGCGCGCGGCCGCCTGGCCCGCAGCTACCGCTCGGGCACAATAAGCAGTTTAAACCTCATCGTTCTATTGTATTATTGTGTATGTCCTTGAAATTTTTAAATTCTCTACCTGGAAAAGGGTAAATTAAGTCTCGGGGGAAAGGAAAAGTTAACAGGAAAAATGATTGACAAGTTAACAGTCTACTACGGTTTGGCAATTCGCAGAAATACAGAATCTGCTGAAAAAATGAAGAATGAAATTTGGGTTACATACTTTCATTATAGTTCGACGGATAAAATTCCACAACACAAAAAATGCCCGCCCGGAGCCGATTCATGGTGTGAGTGGCAGAGAGGTTACGCAGCGCTGCCCAAAAATGAGAAGGCTAAAATAACATCTTTCAAACACACTTACACTGCTCTTCCTGTCGATGTTTTGAAAGCTATTAAGCCAATTTATGAAGATTTGTCAAAGAAAGAACTCTTAGAAAGATGCGTTGGTGGATTTACACAAAATAATAACGAAAGTTATAATCAACTCATTTGGAAAATTACACCAAAGCATCTTCCCGGCGGAGTAGTACCAGTTCAAATCGCAGCATATGCATCTGCCTGTTTATTTAAGGGGACCGTATGGTCTAGAAATTTGAAAAAATCGATTTTTTTTTTTTTCGATATGTCGAAAGTATAGTATCTCAAGAATATACTGTGAAATTTTCATGCGGAAATTCTCAATATTACAGCTTCTACAGCCCATAACGCAGGTAGAGAGCGGTCCGCGACACGAAAACGTTCAAAGCCTTATTGGACACAAAGCCTTACGGGGATGATTTTTTAGTTTGCAAAAAAGAATGTGTTTTGCATGTTAAAAAACGTTTGTACAAACGTGCTGTTGATGCGAAAAAAAAACATGCACAAATAAAGAAAGCAACAAAGAAATTGACAGAAAAAGAAGAGGGAAAAAAGACACAGCGGAAATCGATAAATAAAACACCGAAGCGTCAACAATTGACGAATAAATTATTGCAAGAGCTGTCAACTTATTACGGTCTAGCAATTAGACGTAATTCAGATTCGACTGAAGGGATGAGAAGTGAAATATGGGCAGCATATTATCACAAAATTTCAACAGATGAAAATCCGCAACACTCGTACTGTCCTCCAGGTTCCGAATCGTGGTGCAAGTGGCGTCAAAGTGAGGCTGTAGGTACTTTAGACACCTACGAGCACCCACCTGCTCTGTGCGATGAAGCACAAGAGATATTAAAACCAATTTATGAAGAATTGACAGCAGAGACTTTATTGGAAAGGTGTATTGGCAGTAATACGCAGAACAATAACGAAAGTTTCAATGCTTGCGTGTGGCACCTTGCGCCGAAACATCTGTTTGCCGGAAAAAAAATCATTGATATTGCCACTCACATTTCCGCTTGCATATTCAATGAAGGATTTGCATCCCTATTGAAAATAATGGAGACCATGGGCATAACAATCGGGCCACAAGCGGAGCAACTAGCGCAAAACCGAGACGAGCTGCGAGTATCGAGCGCCAACCGTAGGAGCACGGACAACTCCAAAGAGGCTCGGACAGCTCGAAGAAATGAAAGGAGTGAGGAAATCTTGAATTATGAACGTTCCGAAGGAATCCTATATGGTGCCGGAATCGCGGATTAACTGTAAGTATTCAAAATTTGCTCAATTTTTGAAAATATCTGTACCTCAAACTTTAAACTCATTTATCTCGAAACGACTTTTTTCGGCACTGCGCAGGTGAAAACAAAAAAACTATTCAACCGAATCACTTGAAATTTGGATATGTTGTTCACAACATGTATGGCTATCGTCGGAACTACAATCATAATTTTATTTAAATAATTTCTTATTGTTTATACTAAAAAACTAGTGAAAAAAAACCCGATTTTACGAATTTTTTTTCAAAAGCGCGCCATTTTGTCAATTTTTAATTTTTTCGATTTGTTCTAGTCCCGACCATAACTGCACTCTTTCTGATTAAGAATCTTCTTGAATTTTGTGTTTCAGATGAGTAGAAGTCTCGGATCGATCTTCACCGTCCGGGTCGGATTTTTCGAGAGGGTCGTCTTCAATGCCAATTATATGATAATAAACACTGTTTTTAAAATTAAAAAAAAATTTTTTTGTATACTTAATAAAGGTAGTAATAAACCCGAAAAGTTAAAACATCGATTTTTAAATTTTTTAAGGCAAAAAAAAATCGTGAAAATAGGTGAAATTTTCGTGCTCTGGACCATACGGTCCCCTTAATGAAGGCAACATCTCTATACTGAAGATTTTAGAAACACTCAGAGTGCCTTGTGGCCCAAACGCCCACGCTTATATCAGTCAAGAGGACGAGTCGCGTGTTACGCTTGCCGAGCAGCAAGCGCAAGCAACCACAAAAGAAGGAAGAATGGCTCGTATACAAAGTCAAATTGATGTTTTAGAGGCTGCAATGGATGCAGAAGGATTACTGTATGGCCCTGGAATCGACGACTTTATATTAGTATGAATAAATTAACTTTAAATGTAAAAGAAACGTACTTGAATCTCGAGATAATCGCAGAACGCGATTATCTCAGAATCGTCTTTATTGAAAAACACCTTTGCGGTGGTCACGATTACTAAAAAATTATTAATCCGATCCATACCAAATTTATACCACTTATTTATTATGATAATAGCTAGGGCCTGGACGAAGGACTTTAAATTTTGTTCAAATTTTATAACAAAAAAACTGAAAATTTGGCATTTCAAAAAATGAGTTTTTTTGTTAAAATTTTCGCCATTTTTTTTTAAATCAAAATTTTTACAAATCCTTCATCCAGGCCCAAGTCAATGCAATATACTGATGAAATCTTTTTCAAATTCTGATTTCAGATGAACCGTTCTCGAGTTACCATGACCACCGCAACTGATGCTCAAAAAAAGGCGCTCTTGGAATACAGCTGGAGTTCCGCTATTTTGAAATGTTTCTAAATAAAAAAAATTGTACAAGTACATGAAAATATGTACTAATCGAAGTTGTCCACAGTTTTTTAATAAACATTTATTATTCCGTCGAAAAAAAAATCAAGAAAATCACATCCCTTTGCCTGCTACAAGTGTATATAAGCCCTTAAGCAAATTTACTAAATACGAACTCGTAACTTTTGCATCATCATGTATACAAACGAAATTGAAACTGAAATTGTACGCCAAGTGACCAAATTGATACACATTAATTGCAATTATTTTCAAAAAAAAGGAAACAAAACAAAAAGCCAAAATGAAATTTTGTCTTCCCAAGGGGGTAGGGATGTTGTGCCCTGCATAGTAACTTAATATTCAGTAAAATTACATCGCATGGCAACACAAGCCAGTATAAAATAATTCGCACATACATCAATTTTTTCATCGATAACCGCGCGTGGGTCCGTCAACTCCGAGCGAGCTCGCCCCTAAAAGCTGACGGTGCATCACGCCACCGATCGCTCGAGAATATTTGAGAGCCAATTAAAATATAGTATAGGGGTAAAATTAATACCATTTGGGGGAAATTATGCGAATCATTAAAAGTAGCGACACTGCTCAAATCAGGCAGTCTGCGACAATCTACGAAATAATTTAGAACGATTGGTCTCAAGGCAAATCACCTTGACTTTGTACAACTGTTTAACTTCACTTTTCTCAATAAACCTACGTTAACTTCTTTTTAAATATCGAATCATTGGCAAATAATCTCAAAATACCCATCCTCGATAACTCGTCCCCACGTAATGGTCTTCGCGGGCACAACACACGTAATAACAAACACGCACGTTTGTACATTCAATTATTTGAGTGGTACTGTACGTTAGTCAACTTACCCCTATGGTCAACCAGCTCCGGTCTTCCCTATAGTAGAGCTAGCCAGTGGGGCATCCGAGGTCTTGGCGTTCTGCTATGGCTCTGCAGATCCAATACCAAGATACGTTTTGCCTATGATAAGTGTGATGCCCGCTCAACGGTCTAAATATTGAATGGCATTCTTTCTACTTTCACAAGTTTGTTTTTTGTCGATTCGAGCAACTTTTTAATATTCTGGTGCGCGCTTTCGACGTTGTTGCAATATCATTAATTTCGGTCGCCATTTTTTCCTGTACATCGGTCATGACGGTTTTGAAGGCGCGCTTTATGCTCGCGGTAATTGGAATCTTTTTTTTTTTTGCCAGGCATGTGATTCCATCGAGATAGCCCTCGCGCAAAATTTTATTCACCTTACTGACCGTTTCGTCACCCACTGTGAGAAATCCCTTGAATTTTTTAGCTCAAGCCCCTTGAGAGCATCGTCCACCAGGTGCATTCTAGTATCGATACTTTTTAGCGAATCTTTAGCCTGCGAAACTCTCTCTTCCGACACCGCTGAAATATTTCAATTGTGACAGAAAATTCTTGAGCCGAGGTTTCTTTATTTTAACCATCGTTCACGACTTCATCGGTAATCTCGAGGGTGCCAATATTGTTGTGCTCATTCTAGAATCTTTACTACTGACCAATTTTAAATAATGAAATATAATAATGATTGTCATCAATATAACCAACAATGCGAACAGCATTTATCCGTTCTGAACAAATGCCTGATATCGAATGACGGCTAGACAAGATCTGTGCTACTAGCCAACGCATGCTATATTTCCTTTGTATAAAAAATCAACAATACGACCTGTTGAAAAATGTTCAAACTTGATTGTAATCAAGAAACTGGAGTGCGCACGTGAGCGATGTGTCAATATCAATATCAATTCCAAAGTTACTAATAAACCGTGTGGTGTCGCTCAAAATTGCAGTATCTGAATTCCCATATCGATTCAATTGATGCTGCTGCTGTTGCAGTTCTTCTTACCATGAGACAAAACGATTAAGAGTCATCGAGCTCACGTGACCAACTCAAAATCGACGGTAGCGCCTCTCGTTGTAAAAGCCTGAATTAGCTGCGAATCGGTACTAGCGCACCTAACGGTAAATCTTTCAACTAAACTGAAACGTTAGTGCTGGCATGGCAGAATATTGATTTTCACTGTTGTTACGCCAGATCAAGTGAACATGACAGAGATAGCAAATAAACAGCTGATTGCTTCCCTATATTACATTGGAGTTTTAAAAATGATCTCAGACCCGTCGCCGTCGTATCTCATGAC
Source organism: Rhimphoctona megacephalus (assembly GCA_963989365.1). Lineage (NCBI taxonomy): Eukaryota > Metazoa > Arthropoda > Insecta > Hymenoptera > Ichneumonidae > Rhimphoctona > Rhimphoctona megacephalus. The sequence goes on along the minus strand of OZ022416.1, from coordinate 20,037,064 downwards.
AGATTTTTTCTAAGTGTCATGATTTTTTTTCAAGGCAATTATTTTCGGCTCCGACACGTATATACTATTCGATAGAGAATCCAATGAAATGTGTTTCTGACCTATCGTGGGAGTTTTTTTTAATTTTTTCGAAAAATTTCAAAGTCCAAAGGGCCTCGATTTTTTCCAAGTGTCGTGATGTTTTTTAAAGGCATTTTTTCGGCCTCGACACGTATAGACTGTTCGATAGAGAATCGAATGAAACTAGTTTCTGACCTCTCGTGGGAGAAGATTTTTGTTTCTTTTTTTTTTTTTCGAAGTCCAAAGGGCCTCGATTTTTTTCCGTATCGTGATTTTTTTAAGGCAGTCGTCTGGTATGTCAGGCCAAAAAAATCGATTTTTTTTCATAAATCACACCTAAAACATGTGTAGAAGACGTGGGTAAAAGGATTTTTCGAAATTCGAAGCCGTTGAAAAGTTACAGCCGTAAACCGGAGCAGGTATGCGGAGCGCGCGGCGCTTGCTCAGCGGGGCGTCGCAGCGCTGGCTTTAGCATCGAATATTCTGGAGCCCAGCTACTACCTGGCTCTTTTGTATACTAGACTCCACTATTGGGGACTCAGAACTGCTTACAAATCCGCTCCAACATCTGTGTATAGCATCGATCGATCAATTTCGTTGTGACATGGGCACAGTACACATCGTAGTTTTCCTCGCTCAATACACTTTAGAAAAATAATTGAAAATGGATAAAAAGGGAAGTCACTCTGAGCCAGTTCATAGAGATCGGATAAAAAAAACGAAAATTTCATGGAAATAAATATACAAGTGAAAATGATACATCATTTACATCTACGTCAGCGAAGAAACTTGGAGCAAAGAAAAATTTTGAAGTGACCGTTATTCCAAGCTTGGTTTACTGCATTTTGGAGTTTACTAGCATTTTCTCAACCATTTGTTCGTCTGTCTTTGCAAGAATTGCAATAGTGAAGTGACATTTAAACAGTTTGGTGTACGAGGCTTGGGTTTCAAGATTTCTATGGAGTGCGAATGTGACGAAATAAAACAAATCAATTCATGCCCTATGATCAATAATGCATACGAAATAAATCGTCGCATGGTTTTCGTAATGCGTTTATTAGGATTCGACTTAGAAGGTTTCAAAATGTTTTGTAGACTGATGGATATGGGACAAGGTTTGGCTCGAAATACTTATTATAGAGTATTAAATAATATATATATAGCTGCTTCGACCATTTATACAAATGCGTTGTCCTTGGCGGTTACTGAGGAGAAAGAGCTCAATAAAGAAGCCGGTAAACCAGAAGATGAATTTACAGTCTCGGGAGATGGAACGTGGAAAAAGCGAGGTTTTTCATCTTTATTCGGCGTCTCAACACTAATTGCAAAATATACCGGTAAAGTAGTGGATGCGTGTGTGTTGAGTAGTTTTTGTCAGGGATGTATTTCGTGGAAAAATAAAAAGAAGGATGATTCACAAGGATACGAAGAATGGTTCGTTTTCCATGAAGAAAATTGTATGATAAATCATACTGGAAGTTCTGAAAAAAATGGAGATAGATGCCATCGTGAAAATGTTTACACGTTCAATGGATAAACATAGAGTCAAATATTTAACGTATATAGGTGATGATGAGAGTAAGACATTGAAAGTTATTTTAGATGCACAACCATATGGAAAAAATTATGTAGTTGTTAAAAAAGAATGTGTTGGACCTGTTGAAAAGAGAATGGGAACTCGGCTTAGAAATGCAAAGAATGTTAACAAGGGCATAGACGGAAGAGGTGAGGGTAAACTCACTGATAAAGTAATTGGCGAATTGACAAAATTTTATGGATTGGCCATTCGAAGACATCCGGATTCCATTGCTGATATGGAAAAAATAAATTTGGGCCATTTTTTATCACAGGGTTTCCACAGATGATAAGTCACAGCATCAAAACTGTCCTGCAGGTGAAAATAGTTGGTGTAAGTGGCGTAGAGCTGAATTTCTGGGAATCAGTGATCGATTTGAACACGATAAGGAGCCCCTTTCTGAAAAAGTCCAGGAAGTTATCAAGCCAATCTATGAAGATTTGTCGAGAGACGATTTATTGACCAGGTGCTTGGGAGTGGAGACGCAAAACAATAATGAGTCGCTAAACTCACTGATCTGAACTTTCGCTCCGAAGCATCTTCATTCTGGTGCAAAAGTCGTTGAAATCATCACATTTATTGCTGTGTTAATCTTCAACGAAGGATTCGAATCTATTCTAAAGCTGATGGAAGTCATGGGAGTAAACATTGACCTAAATGCCCAAGCGTTCGTCTATCAGCGTAACGATTCTCGCATCGACCGCTCGGAGAGACGCTTGAGTGATTTCACCAAACAAGCCCGGATTTCAAACAGAGAAGAGAAAACGGCCTCGCATGACTTATTTGAAGAAGAGGAAGGTGTACTCTATAGTCCAGGCATAGCAGATTGATGATGAGACCATTTTTTTATTATGAATTATATACAATAACTTTCAAACGCGTTTTTCTCAAAACACGATTTTTTTAAATTGCTGCCATGATATCTCAACAACTAGTTAATTGCTTCTGCTCAAATTTATACAGCATCTTTAATACATATATAACTACAAGTTGGACTAAAATAATTAAGATTGCTTCGTTAGTTTTCTTTTTATCAGCTAAATAGACCCTAAAAAAAGGGTGACAAATTGAATTTCTTTTCTAAAGCGTAAAAAAAAATTATTTTTTGGAATTCTGACTTTATTTTAGTTCCATGTAGAGCCTCAAGTCTCACAATTGGAATGGCATTTGGTTTTTTTATTTCAGATAAGCAGCACGGCCGGAATCATGGCAGCAGTGGAGCACCTCTTTTTTATATGTGTTCCTGTTGGGCGATGTATCGCCAATTATATTCAATATATTGACTTCAAAAAATTCACAAAGTTTGTTTAAACGCGATTATCTCAGAATCGTCTTTATTGAAAAACACCTTTGCGGTCGTCACGATTACTAAAAAATTATTAATCCGATCCATACCAAATTTATACCACTTATTTATTATGATAATAGCTAGGGCCTAGACGAAGGATTTTAAATTTTGTTGAAAAAAAAAATTTTTATAACAAAAAAAACTGAAAATTTGGCATTTCAAAAAATGAGTTTTTTTGTTAAAATTGTCGTCATTTTTTTTTAAATCAAAGTTTTTACAAATCCTTCGTCCAGGCCCAAGCCAATGCAATATACTGATGAAATCTTTTTCAAATTCTGATTTCAGGTGAACCGTTCTCGAGTTATCATGACTACCGCAACTGATGCTCAAAAAAAGGTACTATTGGAATACAGCTGGAGTTCCGCTATTTTGAAATATTTCTAAATAAAAAAAATTGTACAAGTACATGAAAATATGTATTAATCGAAGTTGTTCACAGTTTTTTAATAAACATTTATTATCCCGTCGAAAAAAAAATCAAGAAAATCACATCCCTTCGCCTGCTACAAGTGTATATAAGCCCTTATAATCAAATTGTATCTGTAATACAGGAAGTGAAATAAAGTTCAATCCGACTTCTGGATTAGCCAAAAGTTAGATAGGATTTGTTACAATAGCACAAAATACAATTAAAGAGTTCACAACCATATGGGAAAAATGGCGGCTCAAGGCCGTAATACAAACGCTACACGCACACAGATGCAACCTGCACACAGATGAGCTCAACTTACATACACACAGATAAATACACAGCTATTCGGTCGAAGGATGCATTTACAATGCACCTCGTAATCTCACTCGAGATACCAGATAATGCGCACGAGATAGAAAGTCGTTCGCAGATAACCGCGTCCGGTTCTCTCGCAGCCTCGTGTCTCATTGACCAAAAGAGCGTCTGCCCAACATGGCTGACTTCCGGTCGCATGCGAGATTTGTCTACGTGGCACTTCGGACGCGCCATCTCAGTGGCCGTATGCGTTGCGCGCAATATTCAAAACAATCATCATCACAAATTAACATTCGGTCATGTTACGAGAAGCTCGTGCGTCGCAACTGTTAGACTGACAATTATCTGTACCAGTCTTTTTTTGTAATTGTGCGGGCTCTCTCTCTCTCACTCATACTACATAGTTTCGCTTTAATATCATACGCATATGTACACTTTCAACGATACGAGAAAAGAAAAAAAGCAAACAAATTTACCATCTGCCGTTATCAATTAATAGAAACATTACACGCCCTAATACGTGATTACTATTTGGAACATAACTTTTCATTTGCATATACAAAAAAAAATTATCTCACACTTTTATTTTCTTGTTTCATTGGTAATGCTCAGAGATCACATTTTTTTCTTAATATTATTATTATGCTGCTTGACATCGCAGCAGTACTCGGGTATTACCTTACGCATGAATCATTTCCTCTCTTTTCTTTTGATAACACACAACTCTATCCTGGCCAAAAATCCCCTCCCCGGGGAAAAAACCTTGGACAAATACATTTGTTGACCCCTGTTTCCATTTGTTTTCACAGAAAAAAACTACCCAAAAAAGTACAAAATTTTTAAAAATTTGGCAAGATTGAGATAGGAAAAAGAAGATTGTTTCTATAAAATAACTATACTCCAAATGACAAATAGAAATGAAAAACTTCACATATTTTATCGAGATCCCAAGAAAAAAAGCAACAATGCCCATCGTGAGTGTCTGGTAAGAAACAGAGTCTACAAGTAAATGATCAATTTGCGCATAAAAAAAATAATTACTTTACAAAAACAGAAATGGAAAAGCCAATGATTTACGTTCAGCACTAAAATTTATAATATCAATAATAGGACGAGTATTTTATTGTCGCTTGAGGATGGAGTATTAAAAAAAAAGCAAAAATTAGTTGGTTATTGAAAAAAGTCACCAATGCACAAAAATAAAAATCGGTCAAAAGAACAGAGTCCAGAAAAAAAAATCGGGATGAAAAAAAAACTTGAAGAAAAAAATTTTAAACGAAAAAAATTAGATTGAAAAAAAAATTTCGGCCGAAGTACTTGGCGAGTTTATAACACATACAACATTACGTGAATTACATTACGTGATCCAAGCTGAGCAAAAAAACTCGCCAAGTACTTCGGCCGAAATTTTTTTTTCAATCTAATTTTTTTCGTTTGAAATTTTTTTCTTCAAGTTTATTTTCATCCCGATTTTTTTTTCTGGACTCTGTTCTTTTGACCGATTTTTATTTTTGTACATTGGTGACTTTTTTCAATAACCAACTAATTTTTGCTTTTTTTTAAATACTCCATCCTCAAGCGACAATAAAATACTTGTCCTATTATTGATATTATAAATTTTAGTGCTGAACGTAAATCATTGGCTTTTTCATTTCTGTTTTTGTAAAGTAATTATTTTTTTTATGCGCAAATTGATCATTTACTTGTAGACTCTGTTTTTTACCAGACACTCACGATGGGCATTGTTGCTTTTTTTCTTGGGATCTCGATAAAATATGTGAAGTTTTTCATTTCTATTTGTCATTTGGAGTATAGGTATTTTATAGAAACAATCTTCTTTTTCCTATCTCAATCTTGCCAAATTTTTAAAAATTTTGTACTTTTTTGGGTAGTTTTTTTCTGTGAAAACAAATGGAAACAGGGGTCAACAAATGTACTTGTCCAAGGTTTTTTCCCCGGGGAGGGGATTTTTGGCCAGGATACAACTTCTTTTTTTCTGAACAGCTCCGAATCCTAGAATTTTTACATGATAACAGATAATCCTTGAATATCTACGCTGACATAACCAGTAAAATCCTAGCTCAATATCAAATATGCAATGCGATGCTATAAAGAAAAAGCGAACGAACTTAGTACAGCTTGCACAAACAAAACGCAGAAATTCATTTCAGTTAACACCTCGCGTTTCCTGCAGTATATTGAGAAATTCGATACATATATTTGGTGCGTCTCAGCAATGTGCATTTCACTAATATGAGAAAAACATGAGCGAAAGGCCAAAAATGAAACCGTATAAAAATATTTGTGGAACACTTTTTTTTTAACAAATCATATCACAATGCACACTAAAAACTTGAATGAATATTGAATTTTTACATTGTTTTCTCATGCTTTTATTTCCACTTATATCTTTTGCATAAGCCTGACCGAGCGATGCCATTACACTATTGTTGAATTTCTGATCCTTCGACTGGTTGTGAAATATGATAACAGATGATCCTTGAATATTTACGCTGACATAATCAGTAAAACCCCAGCTCAATATAAAATGTGTAGTGCGATGCCAAAAAGAAAGAGCAAAGGAACTTAGCACAACTCGCAGTAACGAAGCGATGATCCTTGTATGCAAAGGAAATAAGGCATCTTTTGTTTTCGCAAGGAATAGCAAATGCTTCATTGCTTTAAGTTTCACCAGTTTTTTTAGATCAAATTGTCGAAGCAGAGAATCTCAGTCCAATTCACAGCTCGCAGCGCCTTCAGTATATTGGTAAATTTCTTGAAGCCGAAAAGAAAAATCGAAGGAACTGAGCACAACCTGCAGAATATTGGAAATTTTATGTTTATTTGTAGACCGCACCTGAAAAGTATTGAAAATCATGATTTAATGACAAAAGTTATTTGTCAAATTTTTATAATTAAAGTATTTCATCAACAATTAATAGTTTTACAGGTTTTTATTTATGAACACATGATACATCTTGTCACAACTATTTTCATACACTCACTTTTGGAAAAAAAACAGTCTTTTGATCTGTAAGAAAAATTTCAGTGACATGATTAAAAAAAAAAATCGTTGCGTTCCAGATTGAAACTTCAACATCATTATTTGCGAGTTCACACATTTTCAGAACGTATAACACTGATTTTTAAGGTTATGTTCGTTGTATTTTCTAGCACTTATTCTGGCCACATTAATTAACGGTTTTATTCGGATTATTTTATACGGAAAAATAAAAATGATAACCTCAACGAGTGGTGAGGTTTGTTTCTATTTGGCTTTTCTGGAATCCGAAACAAAAATGATTTCACCAGCGGGTGCGAGGTTATCTTTTTTAATTTCGCTGATGATTAATTCCGAGATATTAAAAAATATTATTATCACATTTCGCAATATTTATATATTACCGTTTTTTCGCACCATTTATATATTTAAACTATTTATGAATCACGATTTTTCACAATCTAAAAAACACGCGATTTACACGACTCGCACTTTACACTGTCAAAAGTCAAAACTACCGTCACACTGGTTATAAACATTCAAACTTTCCGTGGTATGGGTGCAGAGGCATGTAGTCACAGCGACACGTTCAAAAACATCACTCGTGTGCACACTGGTTTACCGGTTTGGGAACACAGGGAAATGACCACACTCGTGACCAATCAGAATCTCGATAGGCACGCTGAGGCCTTTCATTGTGACATATACAGACACGTCAAATTCTTCGATGTGTTGGAATTTTTGCATAATTTTGAGCTTGTGCAAAGTTTTTTCTCAGCAAATACGGCATCAATCGTGCTAATTTAAAGCTCAATCGAAAGATTTTTTCTTAATTAGTCTCCAGTTCAATTTTCAAGTCATCATCTGTCTCCTGAGCTTCGTAATTCGAGAAAATGACTTTCAGTTTTTACCCCCACCACCAAAATTTACTTTATTCAGAGATAATATACTCTGGCGAGCCTCGGGCCAGCAGACGACAGAGCTGTGAAATGTACTTGTCCCGAGACTCTACCGAGTCTCTTGATAACACTTTCTACTCTACGTAATCACTTAATTTTAAGGGTCGACGCCTTGCACGCCTGGGACGCTGCCTGAACGTTGAAGGGGATTTCTCGCATACGGGTGCAACCGCAATATTACCACCTTCAAAGTCGTCATTCTCGCTTTCCGTTCCACTCACACACTCGATTTCGGAACACTCGCTTACGCTTTTGTCTTGTGCGACTGATTCTTTGCTTTCACTGTACCGATCACTTCGCGCACTTTCTCGCTGATCTCCGTCCGCGATTTTACGTTGATTTTCGGCGTCGTCTCCTTCGTCTTTGGATGCAGACGGTGATATTTCGAGATTGATATGATTCGCACAGGTTTCTTTCATAATACATTCCGCACTACATGTATTCAATCAGGGCCGCTACCACTCGACCGTTTATTTGCGATTCTTTTATGTATTTCGCCACAGTCGAGTCATTAGCGCTAGCCACTACCATTACATTACTCGTTTCACCTGTACTAACCGTCAGAAAAGATCGGCTAATATGTCCCTTTTGATTACACTCATAACACGTTAAATCTTTCTGTCTATCGGGATAGTCTCGCGCTAAATGCCTCGGTTTTCAACAATGATAACACTCATTCGCGCACCGTTTTTGAGTCAGACGACGTTCCGTTTTTCGTGCCACCACTCGATTTCGAATCACTATCACGACGTGCATCTCTCGACGAACCATTGTTATCGTTTCTATCATTGTCGCGTGTCCCCTATTTCGCGATGACGCCGACTCATCACCGGTATCGTGCCCCGACGGACCCGCGTTCGAATGTTGGATGTTTAGACAACGATCGAAGTAAACGATGTCTTGCAACAATTCGTCGGGCGTGTAATGCCATGCTGACATCACCGTGGTACACAATTGGCGCGAATATAATCCGGATAGCACCTCTAATTTTTCATCATCGAAATCTAAATTAAGCGCACTGCATAACCGTATTTTTGGGTGGAAATATTGCGTGAGCGGTTCATCACGACCTTGTTTTCGCGCCCGCATCCGATCCCATTTCGAAGCAGTCGCCTCCGGTGTCACAAAGGTCTCACGAAACGCGGAACGAAAATCTTCCCAAGATCGAAGTTCTTGAATTCGAGCGCGAAACCAATCACGAACACCTTCAAATAAATGCATGCGCGGTACCGCTAACAAATACTCGTCCGACCATCTATGCAAGTCACGTAAAGCTTCGAGATTTGTAAACCACTCACGCGCGCGCATGCCATCGAGATCACCGGTAAACTGGTCTATATCACGAGATAAATCTGGGATTACGTGATAAGATGGTACGCTCGGAGTCACCGCTGGCGTAGTCAGTTGGCTTGGTGTTATCAACAAACTCGCCAATAGTTCACAGACAAAAATGAACTGTAGTTTTTACTGGGATTTCCATGAAACTTTACAGTTTTCCATATTAGTAGCGCCTTCCGGACGCGTAAACATCAATTTTTCATGAAACATTAAACAAAATCTGCAAGTTCCTGTGGTGGAAAATACTAATATCGTTAATGACATATTGCATATCCATTAAAAGAATTTTTACAGTGTCGAACAGTAAAAAGTACACTCTAGATTCACCCCGTTTTTACAGTGTGAAACCGTAAAAAGTACACAAAATAATAAACTGAACTTATCCTCATCAGAATTACCTAAACATAACCATAAAATTGTTTAAAACAAATAAAATTAAAAAAAATTCTTTAATTATAAAAGCATTTTCAATCGAACTTTCTTACATCCATCACTTTCCACATAAATTTCTGCCGAAAAATTTTCATACCTACACTGGGATTTGATCTGACCTACCTACCTATCTATGACCTAACGCGCACGGAGACGCTACCTATTACACCACTATCTACTTGGTAATTACTGGTAAAAAAAGTGATACGTACATATCCAATCCGAAATATAATCGTTAACGTCAATGACTAATCTATGAGACAAATCTTTTGAAAGCAAGAAAAATTTTAAATATAAAAGATATCGAATTTTCATATATTACAATGTATCATGTCCGTAACGCTTCCGTGTAGTTGAAAATTCGCCCCCTCCCCCCATTGTTTGAGCTATAATAACACCGGCACACAAAAAAAAGTGGTCTGTACTTTTGACTAGACCCATATAATTCTATGTATTTTGACGCGCTGAATCAGAATTTGGAGCCAGTTCAGCGCCTACACCCACCAATATTGAGTAAATTGCAAAAACTGCTAAAAATGTCAAATAATCGCATTTTTGAGTATTCGAACATCTTTCTTGACCTATATAATGAATGATTTTTATGTAATTTGATGCGCTGAATCAGAATTCGGGGCCAGTTCAGCGCCTACACCCACCAATTTTGAGTAAATTGCGAAAAACTGCTAAAAATCTCAAATAATCGCATTTTTGGGTATTCAAACATCTTTCTTGACCTATATAATGCATGATTTTCATGTAATTTGATGCGCTGAATCAGAATTCGGGGCCAGTACAGCACCTACACCCACCAATTTTGAGTAAATTGCGAGAAACTGCTAAAATTGTAAAATAATCACATTTTTGAGTATTTAACATTTTTTTTGACCTATATCATGCATGATTTTTATGTAATTTGATCCGGTGAATCTAAATACAGGGTTATTTTAGCTTATACACCTTCAAAATATTGAGTAAGTCAAAAAATCGCATTTTTGAGTATTAAAATTTTTTTTTTTTTGACCTTTATCATGCATGATTTTTATGTAATTTGATGTGCTCAATTCGTATATATTTTCATTATTTTTTGTGGATGCTGGAAGAGATGCAAGAGTGATGCAGAAAATATGAGAAAAGAACTTTATAGACATTCCACCGTTCTTCTTGTATAACGAACTCTTTTTTCCTCAAATGTTCGGTGCAGTGGATTTCTCTTTCTCTTCATATTTTCTTTCTTTATATCCCTCTTCAGCGTCCAGCAAAAATCTGCCATTATGTTGACGTTCCACCTCCCTTGATACCGACTCTCCATTTCGCTTATATCTTGATGGAATCGTTCTCCTTGTTATTCACTATAATCTCCGAGGTTTTGAGGGAAATAGTCGAGGTGAGAGTGTAGGAAGTGCAGTTTAAGATTCATCAAGCAACCTAAATTTTTATAACTTTCCAACAACTCGTCAACTAAGTTCTGGTAATTCTCACTTTTCGTATTTCCTAAGAAGGCCTGAGATACATTTTTAAAACTTAGCCAAGCAGCTTTTTCAATATCATTCATTTCATCAAGAAAATTTTCGTCTGAAAATAAATTCCGAATTTGAGGTCCATCGAAAATCCCCTCTTTTAATTTAGCTTCACTTATCGCGGGAAACTTTTCTCTCAAATACTGAAAACAGTTGCCATCTTTATTCAGAGCTTTGACATACTGCTTCATAAGACCCAGCTTCATATGTAATAGTGGTAGCAGATATTTTGGAGGATCAATTAATGGTACCCGTATGATGTTTTTACTACCGGGATCGAAGTTCGTTCTCGTTAGCTACTCTTTCTGAACATAGTGTTGTTTCCTGTCCCTACTATCCCCTAAACATAAGAAGCAGCGATTTTTTGTGAAACCCGATTGTTGTCCTAAAAGTATTGTTGCAATTTTCAGATCACCACAAATTTTCCAGAGATGTTCCGAATACTTTATTTTTTGCAATACAATCTGTAAATTTTCATAAGTCTCTTTCAGCTTGATCGAGTGTGCTATTGCAATGGGTGCGTATGTGTTTCCGTTATGGAGTAGAACAGCTTTGAAACTTCTTTTTGACGAATCAATAAATAGTCTCCACTCATCGTCTTTGTATGTATTAGGTTTTAATGTATCAATCAAGCCTTTTACATTCAAACAATATACTAAAGAATTCTCTTCATCGTTCGCAAAAAATTGCCGAAACTCTTTCTCCCTATTACGATAAAAGTAAGCTGACGTTCCTTTAGCCAGCAGATTTTTCTTCCTCAATGCTGCTGCGAGATATTCAGCTCCGTCTTTAGGTAATCCTAAATCTCGTACGAGATCATTCAACTCTTCTTGGTTGAAGGTTTGAGGAGGATTCGTGTCACCATCTGGCAGAAATTCATCACCCTCAGGACTCTCTTCTTGGAAGACCTCGTCAACTTCCATTACTACCTCTTCATCAGAAAGCTCCACATTCATCGCTTCCAAAGTTACGACTTTATCCACGGCCACTATTTTTCTGGTTTTACAGCTGATGAAACGTTGGCGCATACAATTTTACCTTTAGTACTCTTGGTAAAACCTGTGATGCCAGTCATAAAAAAATAGCAATTCTCTTGACTTGTTGGTGGAGACCATATCATGGATTTTGTGAATTGCAAGTTCTCTTGTTTTTTGGATCTTTCTCATCGGTACAAAACAATGGTCTTACACCGACTGGGTCTTATGAAGCAGTATATCAAAGCTCTGAATAAAGATGGCAACTGTTTTCAGTATTTGAGAGAAAAGTTTCCCGCGATAAGTGAAGCTAAATTAAAAGAGGGGATTTTCGATGGACATCAAATTCGGAATTTATTTTCAGACGAAAATTTTCTTGATGAAATGAGCGAAAATAGCAAAAATCCCCTCCCGGGGAAAAAAAACCTGGACAAGTACATTGGTGGTCCCTCGTTTCCCTATGATATCACAAAAAATCCAAAACCCCACTTAAATTTTTTTTTTTAATCTTTACTAATTTTATTCATATCCCGGAGGGAAACCAACCATATAGATCACAAAATATCCGGCCAAAAAACCAGACTTCACAATAAATGTTACTTTGAATTTATTTCCACAGAACAAAACAAGAATCAAAACATTAAAAAATCAGCGTTATCAAGATGAGAAAAATACCACTTATAATTGGTGTGTAAGAAGTATCAATAGTCCAGAAAAAAATGAAAAAAGGTCGACATTTAAGTTACGTGCAGCAGTAAAATTTATGATATCAGTACTAGGACAAGTATTTCTTTGGTGACTGAGAAGATATCAATATGGACGTACCGGCAACGTAGGGCATGCAGTTGGTACATTGCTTCTGGGATCTCCTAAGTCGAGTAGCTACTTTTGTTTTGGCTATGGCGCGACCAATGTTACCAAATAGTATTTACTTTTATGACCTAATGAAACAACATTGCCCGCGCCGTGGCTAAAATAACGAAAAACAAGCGGGAACATGAAGTTTCGCATAAGATCCCATGCTTTTGTAATGTTAAAAAAAAAACTTTAATTTTTGTCTGTACATGATAGCACAGTTTTGTTTGATTGGTAATAATTTGATGAACGTTCACCACCGTACGTTGAGCGTATACGCACAGAGTACTTGTCCGGCCCATAACTTTTTATTAAAATTGCTCATTCAAGTGAAAATCAAATTGGAGGTGCTTTTCGTTGCATGCGTTGCTTTTCGCCGTCAGAAATTTATAAGAAAATCAATTCTTCTGCGAATTTCAGAATGGCCTTGTATCATACGCAATATTCGACGTCGATTCAATCGGAATAAAATAGTGTTCGTAGTCATCATAAAATTGCATTAACATAAAGTGCAGTCAGTTATGAAATTTCTGAAAATGTGACTCAGTAAACCATTGCCAGCAACGTAGCGTATCATACTTTCGAAAACTACTATTGCCAGCAATGAAAGTTATTATACTTTAGAAAGCTACTATTTATTAGTAGAAGATCTAAATAACCACTGGTGAATGGTCAAAAGATCAATGCAGGCTATGAATGCACCGTCAAATTTGTATCCAAAGTTTCAAGATCACGCAAATTTCACACAAAATAATCCCCCTCCGTTCGTTTCACTTTGACGTTCTTGGGCGCCAGCTATCAAAATAGCCGTTTATGTTTTGAAAATAAGAACCTAAACCGTTATGCGGGATTAATCATAAAAAAATAAAAATTAAATAAGACAATACCAACAATGAAAAAGTGCGTATTTATAACCCTTGATTTTTGAGAGAGACCCCTGATTTTCACTGGAATGAGCAATTTTAATAAAAAGTTATGGGCCGGACAAGTACTCTGTGCGTATACGCTCAACGTACGGTGGTGAACGTTCATCAAATTATTACCAATCAAACAAAACTGTGCTATCATGTACAGACAAAAATTAAAGTTTTTTTTTTAACATTACAAAAGCATGGGATCTTATGCGAAACTTCATGTTCCCGCTTGTTTTTCGTTATTTTAGCCACGGCGCGGGCAATGTTGTTTCATTAGGTCATAAAAGTAAATACTATTTGGTAACATTGGTCGCGCCATAGCCAAAACAAAAGTAGCTACTCGACTTAGGAGATCCCAGAAGCAATGTACCAACTGCATGCCCTACGTTGCCGGTACGTCCATATTGATATCTTCTCAGTCACCAAAGAAATACTTGTCCTAGTACTGATATCATAAATTTTACTGCTGCACGTAACTTAAATGTCGACCTTTTTTCATTTTTTTCTGGACTATTGATACTTCTTACACACCAATTATAAGTGGTATTTTTCTCATCTTGATAACGCTGATTTTTTAATGTTTTGATTCTTGTTTTGTTCTGTGGAAATGAATTCAAAGTAACATTTATTGTGAAGTCTGGTTTTTTGGCCGGATATTTTGTGATCTATATGGTTGGTTTCCCTCCGGGATATGAATAAAATTAGTAAAGATTAAAAAAAAAAATTTAAGTGGGGTTTTGGATTTTTTGTGATATCATAGGGAAACGAGGGACCACCAATGTACTTGTCCAGGTTTTTTTTCCCCGGGAGGGGATTTTTGCTATTTGATATCACTTCTTTTTTCTATAGTATTTTCATATATTTCGCTTTATATAGACTCCAATAGAGTATGTACATAACAAAAAAACTTACAAGGTGTTTGCATCATTACATCATCGATTTATTTCAATGTCAGGAATCAGTACTGCTCACACTACTAATTCGACATAAGAGAATGAGACAGATTTTCTACCATAAATTCATTGTTATTGAGGTTGTTTAAATATAGCAGCATTTCGTTCCTGTGATAAGGAAAAAGTTATAATGCTTTCAAACGAGTTAACTACAGACTCGAAGTATTTTCGAGATGTTAGTAATTCGTTGATAGGTTATTATTCGATTATAGCTTAGCAGGAAAGTATTATAGAAGAGACCTCAAGTACCAGTTTTTCCCCAAGGCAAAATTTCAGAAAATTAAATACTTTATCATTAGCTTTCAAGTTGTGTATTAGAATAAGGCATTTATGGGCGAAATGGCAGCGAGGATATTAGCAATTTCGGTCTAAACTATAAATAGATAATTATATTTAACTTTACTGTCAGGAGCCTCTGAATTATTATTCTTTCAAAGATGAAATGACGGAAGAATATGATGCATCGTCCTTGACTTCCAAATTGTTTTATAAAACATAGAAAAAAATTAGATTAAAAAAAAATTCGGCCGAAGTACTTGACGAATGTTTTTTCACTTAAGTTACATAATGTATCGGTCATGGTGACAACCTCGCCAAGTACTTCGGCCGAAATTATTTTTCATCTAATTTTTTTTCGTTTGCAATCTTTTTTTGCTTCAGACTCTTATTGATACAGAGTTGTTATTTTCATTCTGGTAGGTAAAACAACTGCATTTTCGAACTTGATTCTTTTCTCTATCAACATTCAACATTATTTAAAGATTTTATCACACGACAAAGCCTCCCATATTTGGCCACATATATTTTAGTATAACTCAATTTATTTTATAACTTTTTGCGAAACCCAACCTTAGCTTTTCGCGAGGATTAACTCATTTTGTTTTGTGTGATTTGAATTTATTTGATACATTTTTTGAGAGTGGTCTCTTTTCTTACTTTTTGATAGGGTTTGATTTTCTCAGGGATTTTTGCGAGAAAAGGTTTTTGCAGTGTATGTACATTCGTGGAAAAATATGGGAACGGCGGTCAACAAATGTACTTGTCCAGGTTTCTTCCGCGAGGGGGATTTTTATGCATGATATAATTCGTTTTTTCTCGTTCTTTTCAAACATCTCGCTTTATATAGATTAGAAAAAGGTTATATTGGGAAATTATTGCTTTTTCATTTCCAAACCCTGACCCCTTCTACTTCGAGTTAGGTTTTTTCCCCATGAAATAAAGGGGCACGTGTTTTGGAATTTTCAATTTGACATTTTTTTAATTCTCGAACCAGTCAAATTTTTTTGACATTTCGATTTACCTTTCTGGAATCAGGCTAAAATAAGTCGGGAACTGGGAGTCTGATACAAAAATTTACAAAGCTTTTGAGGGCAAGATTAGAGCAGTCAGAACTTTTCCATAGAATTTGTAGCTATTTGAATTTGTGTTTATCAAAGAAACATATTAAACAGCAGTATCTCCTTGTTATATTTGTAGATTTGTGGTAAAAAATATTACGCTTATTTCAGCTTGTTGATAAAAATGGAGCGATTTTTTTCGAAATTTTTCATTTTTGATTAATGATAAAATAAAAAACCAGTTTCAAGTATGTTTAGAGAAAACATATCGAATCTATTGTTAAAAAAGTTCACGCATTTTTTCATTCTTATTTTTATTGACAAGGTGGAATCATGATTATTTTTCAATACCATTGTAGAAGTTACTACCATGAAAATAAAAAGTTACAACTATTTCAATATTCTCATTGAATATAGAAAAGTTCAAATAGTATGTTATGGAAACTCCAAAACAATATATTGAACAAAGCGGACAAACTGAGAACAGGATCGTACCCAAGAGAATGAAATGAATTTAGTTGTATTAGTCACATTAGCTTTGAGCAAATTTTGTTACTACCAAAACCAGAGCGACTGTAGAGGAAAGCCTTTGGAATAAAACTTTTTCAATTTATTATGCCATAATCAGAGCTAAGAAGTGGAAATACTTAGCATACATGTCTCCTCTTCACAAAATGGTCAAAGTTTGTAGATATTGGCTACATTCCAATGATACAAATTTTGATACTATCAGAAGAAGAGCACCCGAAGACATTCTAAAACAACTTTTTAAATTGATTATGCCACAACTAAGGTGGAAAAGTGAAAAAACATAGTGCACTTTAAGCCCAACAAAGTTCAGAAAATTTGGATGTATCTATTGCGTTCCGAGGACAGAAATTTTAATCCCATCCAAAAATGAGCAGCCAAAGACATTTTGTAATAAATTTTACAATTCATAATGCCACAATCAGAGACATAAAGTGGAAATACTTGGCGCACATGTCACTTCACAAAATATTAAAAGTTTGTAGGTATCGGCTACATTCCCATGATACAAATTTTGATATTTATAACAATAA
Organism: Rhimphoctona megacephalus; assembly: GCA_963989365.1. Lineage (NCBI taxonomy): Eukaryota > Metazoa > Arthropoda > Insecta > Hymenoptera > Ichneumonidae > Rhimphoctona > Rhimphoctona megacephalus. Next base: position 20,020,012 of record OZ022416.1, on the reverse strand, counting down.
TGGCCGTGAAAGCCTCAAAACTAGAACTTACAGATATTTTAATATTATGTTTGAATTTTGAAAAGTTCAGAAAGTATGTTATGGATATTTTAAAACAATAAATTCAACAAAGCGGGCAAACTTAGATCAGTACTGTGCCCACGAAAATGGATCGAGTTGAGTTGTACCAGTTGCATGATCTTCGTGCAAATTTTCGTACCATCACAACCAGAGCATCCATAGAGCAAATCTTTTTGAAAACATTTTTCAATTGGTTATGCCACAATAGGAGCCAAAAAGTAGAAATACTGAGCACACATGTTGCTCCAGGAAATTTCCAAAGTTTGTAAGTATACGTTGCGTTCCAATGAAACAAATTTTTATACTTCCAGAAAAAAGGAACCAAAGACTTTTTGACAATTTTTTGAATTAATCATGCCACAACTTAAGCATACCACACATTGGGCTCAATAAAGTTTTTGAATTTTGCATGTTGCCATTACTTTTCGAAGCCAAATTTTAATCCCATCCAAAAAAGAGCAACCGAAGAATTTTCATAATAAAAATTTCAAGTCCTGATAATGCCACTATTCGAGCAAAAAAATGGAAATATTGGGCACACTTGTTACTTCGCAGATATTTCAAAGTCTGTACGTATCCATTGCAATTCAATTATACAAATTTTGATAATATCAGTAAAAACACATCGGAAGACTTCCTGAAACAATTTTTCAAAATTCATAATGTTACAACTAAAGTGGTGAAGTGAAAAAATAGAGCGCATATTGAGCCAAACAAAATTCTGAAATTTTGCATATATTCATGGCGTTCCGAAGACAATAATTTTGATCCCATCGACAAATGAGCAACCGAAGAATTTTCATAACAAAAGTTCAATTTGCAATGCTAAAATCGGAGGCAAAATGTAGAAATACTTGGTACATTTGTCGCTTCGTACAATTTCCAAAGTCTGTAGGCATTCGTTGCAATCCAAAGATATAAATTTTGATAATATCAGAAAAAACACATCAGAAGACATTCTGAAACAATTTTTTAAAATTCATTATGCTACAATTAAAGCGGGGATGTAAAAAAATATAGAGCATATTGAGCCAAACAAAATTCTGAAATTTTGCATATATGCATGGCGTTCCGAAGACAATAATTTTGATCCCATCGACAAATGAGCAACCAAAGAATTTTCATAACAAAAGTTCAATTCATAATGCTAAAATCGGAGGCAAAAAGTAGAAAACTTGGTACATTTGTCGCTTCACACAATTTCCAAAGTCTGTAGGCATTTGTTGCAATCCAAAGATATAAATTTTGATAATGTCAGAAAAAACACATCGGAAGACTTTCTGAAACAATTTTTTAAAATTCATTATGCTACAACTAAAGCGGGAATGTGAAAAAATATAGAGCATATTGAGCCAAACAAAATTCTGAAATTTTGCATATATCCATGGTGTTCCGAAGACAATATTTTTGATCCCATTTAAAAACACATCGGAAGACTTCCTGAAACAATTTTTCAAAATTCATAATGTTACAACTAAAGTGAGGAAGTGAAAAAATATAGCGCATATTGACCCAAACAAAATTCTGAAATTTTGCATATATTCATGGCGTTCCGAAGACAATAATTTTGATCCCATCGACAAATGAGCAACCGAAGAATTTTCATAACAAAATTTTCAATTCATAATGCTAAAATCGGAGGCAAAAAGTATAAATACTTGGTACATTTGTCGCTTCACACAATTTCCAAAGTCTGTAGGCATTCGTTGCAATCCAAAGATATAAATTTTGATAATGTCAGAAAAAACACATCGGAAGACTTTCTGAAACAATTTTTGAAAATTCATAATGCTACAACTAAAGCGGAGATGTGAAAAAATATACAGCATATTGAGCCAAACAAAATTCTGAAATTTTGCATATATCCATGGTGTTCGGAAGACAATATTTTTGACCCCATTGACAAATGAGCAACCGGAGAATTTTTATAACAAAATGTTCAATTCATAATGCTACAATCGGAGCCAAAAAGTGGAAATACTTGGTACATTTGTCGCTTCACAGAATTTCCAGAGTCTATAGGTATTCTTTGCAATCCAAAGATACAAATTTTGATAATACCAGGATAAATTCATAATGTTACAACTAAAGTGGGAAAACGAAAAAATATAGCGCATATTGAGCCAAACAAAATTCTGAAATTTTGCATATATTCATGGCGTTTCGAAGACAATAATTTTGATCCCATCAACAAATGAGCAATCGAAGAATTTTCATAACAAAATTTTCAATTCATAATGCTAAAATCAGAGGCAAAAAGTAGAAATACTTGGTACATTTGTCGCTTTACGCAATTTCCAAAGTCTGTAGGCATTCGTTGCAATCCAAAGATATAAATTTTGATAATGTCAGAAAATACACATCAGAAGACTTTCTGAAACAATGTTTTAAAATTCATTATGCTACAACTAAAGCGGGGATGTGAAAAAATATAGTACGACGCTGAAGTTTGCAACGTTGGAGTCCAACGAAATGAACGAAAAAAAAATGTTTGTAATTCACCAATTTTTTATTTCACGAATTATTCGTGTAGGTTGAAAAACTACGAATTGCAAATTCGGCAGGGAACAAAATTGGAGAATTACTGGACTTATTGGAGTTTTTTTAGATCATTTCGTTGGACTCCAACGTTGCAAACTTCAGAGTCATATTATAGAGCATATTGAGCCAGACAAAATTCTGAAATTTTGCATATATCCATGGTGTTCCGAAGACAATATTTTTAATCCTATTGACAAATGAGCAACCGAAGAATTTTCATAACAAAATGTTCAATTCATAATGCTACAATCGGAGCCAAAAAGTGGAAATACTTGGTACATTTGTCGCTTCACAGAATTTCCAGAGTCTATAGGTATTCGTTGCAATCCAAAGATACAAATTTTGATTATACCAGGATAAATTCATAATGTTACAACTAAAGTGGGAAAGTGAAAAAATATAGCGCATATTGAGCCAAACAAAATTCTGAAATTTTGCATATTTTCATGGCGTTCCGAAGACAATAATTTTGATCCCATCGACAAATGAGCAACCGAAGAATTTTCATAACAAAATTTTCAATTCATAATGCTAAAATCGGAGGCAAAAAGCAGAAATACTTGGTACATTTGTCACTTTACACAATTTCCAAAGTCTGTAGGCATTCGTTGCAATCCAAAGATATCAATTTTGATAATGTCAGAAAAAATACATCGGAAGACTTTCTGAAACAATTTTTTAAATTCATTATGCTACAACTAAAATGGGGATGTGAAAAAATATAGAGCATATTGAGCCAAACAAAATTCTGAAATTTTGCATATATCCATGGTGTTCCGAAGACAATATTTTTGATCCCATTGACAAATGAGCAACCGAAGAATTTTCATAATAAAATGTTCAATTCATAATGCTACAATCGGAGCCAAAAAGTGGAAATACTTGGTACATTTGTCGCTTCATAGAATTTCCAGAGTCTATAGGTATTCGTTGCAATTCAAAGATACAAATTTTGATAATACCAGGATATGGAGTGTATACCGTGATAGTCTTTTGACATAAAGATATATTATACGAGCCATTTTCACATAAAGATATATCATTACTTACTACGGTTATCATCCAGATGTATCCATATATATCCAGATGCAAGTTGACAGTGTATTTGTCTATTATTCATCAAACACGAGATGATTCTACATCATATTTTGGATAGAAAAACGACGTCGAAAATCTTTTGAAATGGACCAAAAATTATCATGCAAGGAACATTTTATGATGTACAAATCTTATTATGGCAAGCGAGGAACAGAAAAACGACGTCGAAAATCTTTTGAAATGGACCAAAAATTATCATGCAAGGAACATTTTATGATGTACAAATCTTATTATGGCAAGCGAGGAACATTTTATAATAAAGAGGAAAGGGACCAATAAAGTAAATTGTCAACGGTGTAGAGTTAAAAAAAATATTTATTAGACACTGCTATAAACTCGACATGATAATAACAAACTTTACCATATACATTTTTTTGACACTTATTATTAGTTTTATAGAGTTTCTTTTCCAAATTTACATCGATTCACACCAATCATGATTAACAGTTCAACGTACACCATTTCATAGTTATCAAAGAAACGAAAAAAATGATTTCTCAAGAAATCTTATACGAAGCACATTTAATCGCGAAAGAGAAAAGAGATCGCTTTCGTTTCCGTCGTAGAGTTAAGTGTGGAAAATAAAAACTGCAGGGTTAACAATAATAAAAAAATACATATTCATTTCAGCACTGTTCGAAAGTTGATTAAAAGCACTTCACTATTTTCACACCATCACTTTCTTATTATTACTGTAACCAAGAGTCGATCAAACCTAACCACGATATTTATAACCTCACAACTGTTCGTGAAAAAACATTAATATTTTCAATACTGTTTAAGCCACGAGTTCTAATTAGTCGCGATCGAAAGGGGGAAAAAAATAAAAAATACGTGAATTTGAATGAAACTCTAAATTGCTGTCATTGAATTTATAAATTTATATAAAGAAATCATTTTTGGATCGTACGTCTCGCACTCTTCCGCGGTAAAAGTATATATACACTCGATAAGACTCGGTCCAGCAAACGATAAAATTGTCACTCTTGATATTTCACTCTTGATATTAAGATTATAATACCAGCACGTTTTTTTTATTTATCCCGCACTTCGTAATGTCGAAACTCTGTTTGTTTATAGCACCAAAAACTGACTTGATAGATGGTTGTACAATTATTATATATATAGATATATCAAACAAATATTCTGTTCAAATCCTTCCGCACTTAACGCGTTTTAAAGAACGTCGCGCAAGTTATTTCGTAGCTTTAATGTAATTGGCCCAGGAATTTTCTCATCGTTCATTGACTGGAACAAGAATTCTCTCACTGGGGATTGGTGATCATGGAGGACAAGAAGCCTATGTCTGTAGCGGTCAGTACGCGTATACAGATACGTCAAGTTCCTAAATGTGTTAGTAACTTTTGCATAATCTCAAGCCCGTGCAAAGTTTTTTCTCAGAAATTACGCCACGAATCATGCTGATTTCGGGCTCATTCGAAACATAATTTGTTCATTAATCTCCAGTTCAATTTTCAAGGCCTCAAATAACTCATGAGCTTCGTAAATAAACGAAATGACATTCCGATTTTACCCCCACCACCGCGAAAAGTTTTGTTAGGAGAAAATATAGTCTCGGCGAGCCTCGGGCCAGCAGACGGCAGAGCTGTCAATGTACTTGTCCCGAGACTCTACCGAGTCTCTTGATATTGAAAAAGCTGCTTGGCTAAGTTTTAAAAATGTATCTCAGGCCTTCTTAGGAAATACGAAAAGTGAGAATTACCAGAACTTAGTTGACGAGTTATTGGAAAGTTATAAAAATTTAGGTTGCCTGATGAATCTTAAACTGCACTTCCTACACTCTCACCTCGACTATTTCCCTCAAAACCTCGGAGATTATAGTGAAGAACAAGGAGAACGATTCCATCAAGATATAAGCGAAATGGAGAGTCGGTATCAAGGGAGGTGGAACGTCAACATGATGGCAGATTTTTGCTGGACGCTGAAGAGAGATATAAAGAAAGAAAATATGAAGAGAAAGAGAAATCCACTGCACCGAACATTTGAGGAAAAAAGAGTTCGTTATACAAGAAGAATGGTGTGATGTCTATAAAGTTCTTTTCTCATATTTTCTGCATCACTTTTGCATCTCTTCCAGCATCCACAAAAAATAATGAAAATATATACGAATTGAGCACATCAAATTACATAAAAATCATGCATGATAAAGGTCAAAAAAAAATTTTTAATACTCAAAAATGCGATTTTTTGACTTACTCAATATTTTGAAAGCGAATAAGCTAAAATATCCCTGCATTTAGATTCACCGGATCAAATTACATAAAAATTATGCATGATATAGGTCAAAAAAAATGTTAAATACTCAAAAATGCGATTATTTTACAATTTTAGCAGTTTCTCGCAATTTACTCAAAATTGGTGGGTGTAGACGCTGAACTGGCCCCGAATTCTGATTCAGCGCATCAAATTACATGAAAATCATGCATTATATAGGTCAAGAAAGATGTTTGAATATCCAAAAATGCGATTATTTGAGATTTTTAGCAGTTTTTCGCAATTTACTCAAAATTGGTGGGTGTAGGCGCTGAACTGGCCCCGAATTCTGATTTAACGCATCAAATTACATGAAAATCATGCATTATATAGGTCAAGAAAGATGTTCGAATACCCAAAAATGCGATTATTTGACATTTTTAGCAGTTTTTGCAATTTACTCAAAATTGGTGAGTGTAGGCGCTGAACTGGCCCCAAATTCTGATTGAGCGCGTCAAAATACATAGAATTATATGGGTATAGTCAAAAGTACTGACCACTTTTTTTTTGTGTGCCGGTGTAATCAAATACAGCAACAGACTTCAATAAATGTTTCACCTTGAGATTTCCTGGCTCACGTATTTGGAGAGATTACAGTGTACACTGTAAAAATTGAACGTAACATAGCAAATTTTGCAGTACGTTTTCAAACTTTTACTAGGCAAACTGCAATTTCTAATTTATATCGACGGTAATTTTCTCAATAGGAAATACACAATTTTGATATTTTCTAATTATAATTTTTCACGAGTGCCGTTTAGCATTCTTTGCAATTTTCAATATCAGTAAATAGTATTGATGTACAGTTTATTTTCCTATACGTACTGAATATTTTACTGGGGGCATTGTAAATTTTACATTTCATACATAGTGGGATTCCTCGTTTTTATTTGTAATTATTGCTATATAATTTTTTTGCTGTGGACATTGAGTTTTTTACAGTTAAGATCAGCATTAAGGCATCTTCTCACTTTAAGCGCCTCAAAAATAGGCTGTTTTTGCGATTTTTTTTCGAGGATTTTTGCTTAAAATTATGGGATAAAACGGATCCTATGTAATAAACACATCTTTCAAGTACATGAAAAAATTTTTATTTTATTTTTTTAAACAATTATTATAATACATCAGTAGCATTGAAAAACCCGTGTAAAAATGTTATGGTCGTGGCTTGTTGATGGTATCTCCGAGACGGGTCGTCTGAAACAAAAAAATAAAACTGTTTTAGATTCAGTATGTCAGTGGCTATAGCGCATATCATCAGATTTTTGATATTCGCGAAAATAACAAAATGGCGCACGTTTTTCGAAAAAGTAAAAAAAAACCACGATTTTTTTGCAGTTTTTTGTAAAAAAAAAATTCTTAAAATCAAAATTTAAAAAATCTGATGATATGCGCTATAGCCATAACTATGAAGCATATGTCATTCAAATTTCATGACAATCGGCCGGATAGTTTCCGAAATTTCATCAACAAAGCACCGAAAAACCTTGTTTTGAGATAACTGCGTTTAAAGTTTTGGTTGCAGAAAAATCATGAAAAAACCTTACCTCGGGTTAATCAGCGATGCCTGCTCCATACAATGGACCTTCCGATTCTTCGTAGAAGGTGTGTTCGTCCAAAGTAGCTTCCCTTCGTCTCGACCTAGTCTCTTTTGAAGCGTTAGAGCTGCGGCGGTTCCCTACGCGTACGCGATCACTGTCGCGTTTCTCGGCGTATTGAACGGCGATAGGGCCTAGTTTGACACCCATCACCTCCAAAATTTTTAAAACAGGTTGTAGCCCTTCGTTATAAATGCATGCCGCTGTTTGGCAAGCAATTTCCACGGTTTTTCTTCCCGTAAAAACGTGTTTCGGCGCCATTGCCCAGACACAGCTGTTGAAACACTCGTTGTTATTTTGGGTATTTCCTCCGAGGCATCGTTCCAGTAACTCGTCCTTCGTCAGTTCTTCATAGATCGGTTTCAAAACCTCTTGAACATCATCAGCTAGAGCAGGAGGATGTTTAAAAGTTTCTATCTGATTGTTTTTCACTGCTTTCTTGTACTTGCACCATGAGTCTGAACAATACGTATGCTGTGGGTTGCTGTCGGTTGAAATTTTATGATAGTATCCTGCCCAGATCTCCCTGCGCATATCTTCGACAGAATTCAGGTTTCTTCGAATTGCCAATGAGTAATTTGTTGATAATTCTTTCATCAATTTTATTGTTAAATCTTGGGTTTTTACGACAGGAACTTTTTTTATAATAACTTTTTTTTTTTTTACTACAACTTTCTTGGCTGCTTTTTTCTTTGGTGAAGGTTTTTCAGCGTCTTTCTTTGCAGCTTTTCTCTTTTGTGTAAGAATTTTCTTAGCGTCCTTAGCACGCTTGAAAATTCTTTTCGCAACGTGTAATACGCACTCCAACTTCTTAACCACAAAGTCTTCACCATACGGTGCTGTATCGAACAATATTTTAAAAGTTTTAGTGTCGCCATCACCGATGTAAAAACCGTAGTGCACAGCAAATTTTTCGAGTGATCGCAAAAACATCTCACATATACCGTCAACCTCCATTTTTCCAGAACTACCTGAATGATTAGCACTACAAACTAGTTTGTGCTTTTCATACCACTGTGCATATTCGATTGTGTCTTTCATACCTTTTTTCGATTCACAGCTTTTGCAGTGACTCGACTTCACAACGACGTCTGCAATTTTTTTACTGTGTTTATATATTAATGACACGATTCCAATAAGAGAAGAAAATCCTCTTTTCTGCCAGGAACCGTCACCTGAAACGGTTAAAACGTCTTCGGGTTCTCCGTGTTGAGCGTTCAACAGTTTTTCTTCTTTGACAGACTTGCTCGTCACTATATCGAACACACTTTGCACTGCGATGGCGATCGAATTGAGTATTTGATAATAAACGGTGGAATTGATTCCATGTCCCAGTTCCATGAGCCCACAAAACGTATTGATACCACTCAATCCAACACCAATCAAACGCATAACGTACACTAAACGACGATTGATTTCGTACCCAGTTGAGATTAATGGGCATGAGTTAATATATTTTTCTCCGCAATCACAAGTCACACAAATTTTGAAACCGAGTCCTCGCTGACCGTACTTTGTAAAAGAAACATCTTTGTTACAAACTTTACACTTCACATATTGTTGTAATGTAGAAAAAACAAGAAAAAACTGAATAATACTATATCCAGCCGTTGGATCGATGTGTACATCGAAACTTGTATCGTCCGATTTTTTTAATTTTGCTGCACTCGCACTAGCATGACTCGTATCTGCTTCAGACTGGTGTGGAAGCACTCCACGAAATTTTCTTTTTTTAGATTTCGAACTTGGACGTCGCCACGTGGCACTTTGTTGCGAAGTCTTTTTATCCATTATAACAATCCTGAGCGCAGAGATGTTGCCGTTACGAAGTTTCAAATTAGACTGATGAAATAACAGTTTAGCATCGTTGCCGAGTGATTTTCTTTTGAAAAATGCACGTGTTAAGGTCTTATTACATGAGTATAGACCCGAAAACAGAATATACCTAAGCAAGGGGTACTACATTAACAAAAGAACACGGCTATTCAATTGTATAGAGTCAGATATACAGGGACCGTCCGAGCGGCGTGAAAGGGATCGCCGGGTACTCTCAGGTAGTCACCTAACGGTCGCCAAAAAATGTAGTTAGACTCGTCCGATCTTTATGAAATTTCGAGATGACATTTTTGAAGATATGTACTTTCAAAATTTAAAAAAAAAAAAAAATCGATTTTTTTAAATTTCCAAAGTGAGAAGACGCCTTAATAACTGATCAGAGAGTAAAGAACACATTAAATCCATTATTTTGTAATGGAACATACTGTAAAACGAGTAATTTACAGTTTTCAACTGTACATTTTGTTTTAGTTTCAGTAATTTTTAAATATCGACCATTAATTTTTACAGATTATTTTTTTCCGTGTTGCACTACAGTATCAGCCTGACCGCTCACCAACAATCTGTGTAAAGCGCCAGCCACCGGCGAAGCTTGTTCGTCTTCGTTCATTGAGGATTAATCCGCCGGTAACGGTATCCTCCCTCTTACCTCCAACGAACCACTGTTATCATGTACCGGTTAGTTATGTCGCGCAGTTGGTTCCGCTCGGTCCTCTCTTTCGTTATTATCGACGTCTGGTTGCTCAGGCGGTTCCACTCTGTCCTCTCTTTCGTTGTTATCGACGTCTGGTTGCTCAGGTGGTTCCACTCTGCCCTCGTTTTCGTTGTTATCGGCGTTTTGCACGTTAGGTAGCTCAGGTGGCCCGCCATTTGTTGACGTGCTAGCGTAAACGCTTCCGCCTTGCGATGTTTCTCAAACGTTTCGTACGTAATCTCTCGCTCCCTGTAACTTCCTCGGTGACTATAGACCGATGTCCAACGCGCGCGATCCAGCAACGTGACGCAGCGTATTTCCCGGTATGCTCACGTCAAACTCCTATCTACAGTCAGACCCCTGTCTACGATTTTGCGACGCGGTCTGAGCGGCCATGTTGACTTCTGTCACAGTCAGACCCCTGTCTACGATTTTGCGACGCGGTCTGAGCGGCCATGTTGTCCGACGTACTCGGTCCCCACACAGGTCCGCGATTTTGCGAAGCGTCTTGGGCGTCCATATTGGACACTCTTCGCTGACCACGCTCAATTGACCGATTCACCGGCACTATGTTCGTTTTTGCCACGAACGAGTAAAAATCTCTCTCGTCCATCCTTAAGGCCCCGTGTGGTATGCTGAAAAAATCGAATTTTTTTTTGCATAAATTGATTTCTATACATGTGTAGAATATGCTGGTAAAGTGATTTTCCAATATTCGAAGTCGTTGGAAAATTACAGCAGTTATAAGACCAGGTGTTCGGAGCGCTTGGTCGAGTGGTCGGTATCTAAGTATCTAACGTACGTAGGTGATGGTAGGGGATAAGTATCTAACGTACGTAGGTGATGGAGAAAGTAAAACATTTAACGGAATTTGAAATGCCGAACCATACGGAGAAACCTTAGTATCAAAAAAAGAATGTGTGACCCATGTAGAGAAAAGAATCGGGACGCGACTCCGTAATGCAAAAAAACGTAATAAAGGAATCGGTAAAAAAGGCGCAGGCAAACTGACTGACAAGATCATCAACGAAATGACAAAGTTCTACGCATTAGCAATTCGTCGACATTCAGATTCTGTTGAAGAAATGAAGAAAGAAGTTTGGGCCACTTTCTTTCATAAAAGTTCGTCAGATGAAAATCCTCAGCATTAAAACTGTTCAGAGGGCGAAGACAGCTGGTTCAAATGGCGGCAGGCTGAAGCTAAGGATGAGCTCAGTCAATTCCATCACGACAAGCCACCTTTAACACCAGCAGTCCAAGCAGCTATCAAGCCTGTGTATGAAGACTTGTCAAGAGATGAACTGTTCATCCGATGCTTAGGAGCGGAGACGCAGAACAGTAATGAATCTCTGAATTCATTGATCTGGACTTTCACTCCAAAACATATCTTCACTCCGGCGCCAAAATCGTTGAGATTGAAACATTTTTGGCTGCAATTATCTTCAACGAAGGATTTCAAGGAGTCATAAAAACATTGGCGACAATCGGATGTCCAATTGGCCACGAAGCGTATGCTTACGTGCACCGCCGTGATGAAGCACGTATCGCTCGCTCCGAGCGGCGCGTAAGCGATGTCGTGAAACAAGCCAGGATTGAAGCAAGAGCGCAGCAAGCAGCTTTAAGGGTCTTCCAAGAGAAAGAAGAAGGAATTCTCTATGGACCAGGCATAGCAGATTAATGGTGAGTAAAGATTTCATAATTTAAATCGTATTTCAACTTTTAAACGCGTTTTTCTTAAAACTGCGTTTTTATAACTGGCCTCCACGATATCGCAAAAACAGTTTGACCGATTGCTTTGAAATTTTTATGGTAGATTAAGCACATATATAGTCATCAATTAAACTAAAATAATGCAAAAATTCTGAGTCGCTTTTTTTTATAACGAAATAATCGAAAAAAATCATGAAATTTGAAAATCATTTTTCAAAAACATGTCAATTATTCAGTTTTCAATATTTTCGAATGATTCTAGTTCATTTGATAGTCACAGCTTTACAGATTAAAATGCCATTTGGTTGTTTGATTTCAGATAAGCCAATCAGCCGAAATCATGGAGAAAGTCGACAAACTTTTTTTCGACATGGGTGACTTTGGAGTGGTGCAACACACATTGTGATGAAGATTTTGGTCTGAAAATGTTCTGACTTACTGTTGAAATATGAATAAATATATAGTAAAAAGTTCAAATGTTTATATTTTTATTGTTCGTCAAAAAAAAATCCCAAAAAAGCTAAAAAAACCGGCCGTCACACGGGGGGACCACGTTAACGAGTTTCACACACTTTTTCCTTTTAGCACACAGGCGTGGCTAGACATACGGGCCGAATCCCACTTCTGTATTTGTTAAAGTCAAATTGTGTCAGTAATACGGGAAGTGACATAAACTTCAATCCAACTTCTGGATTAGCCAAAAGTTAGTTAGGATTTATTACAATAGCACAAAATACAATTAAAGAGTTCACAACCATATGGCGGCACAAGGCTGTAATACAAACATTACACGCACATAGATGCAACCCGCACACAGATGAGCTCAACTTACATATACACAGATAAATGCACACAGCTATTCGGTCATAGATGTATTTACAATGCATCTCGCAATCTCACTAGAGATAACAGATAATACAAACGAGATAGAAAGTCGCTCGCAGATAATTACGTCCGGTTCTCTCGCAGCTTCGTGTCTCACTGACTAAAAGAGCGTCGGCCCAGCATGGCTGATTTCCGGCCGCATACGAGATTTGCTTACGTGGCACCGGACGCGCCATCTCAGTGGCCATATGCGTTACACGCAATATTCAAAATGATCATCACCTCAAATTAACACGATGAAGTCGACACTGAGCATTAACGACTTGCGAAAAATCGTAGCAGAGTTTGTGAATGTGCGAGCTGAAGTACTAGAGGAGAAAGAAATAGATGATCACATGAAAAATCCAGGTATTGCATCACTAATAGCAGGGACACCGACGTCAACACTCGATGACGTCAATGCCCCGAATATAGGTAAACTAACCGAGTCAAAACCAAAACAACAATCCTGGGAAGACTATATTAAACATTCTAGTTTTGCAACTATGCATGATGCAAACTGTAACGTTTGCAATACATCGGCAATACGCTGAAACTCTACACGGCATCCATCCGGAAGCCATAAACTATTGCAACTATATAGAAAAGTTAGATTTCTTCCTAGAGGCAAATTATATCAACAGTGAACTAAAAGAAAAAGCTACACTGCTGACGACAATGGGGCCAAAGAATTGCGCTATTATAAAATCGCTTTGTTAATCTGCTACTCCAAAAAATATGACGAATCAAAATATCCTTGATAAATGTAAAGCGTACTTTGGATTCAGTATAAACGAACATTGAGCACGAATTCATTTTCACAAAAGAGATCAAAAAGAAAACGCAACGCTTAAAGATTTTGTACGACAGTTAAAAAAACTGGCGTTGTTGAAACAAAAAGCTACACTGCTGACGACAATGGGCCCAAAGAATTGCGCTATTATAAAATCGCTTTGTTAATCTGCTACTCCAAAAAATATGACGAATCAAAATATCCTCGATAAATGTAAAGCGTACTTTGGATTCAGTATAAACGAACATTGAGCACGAACTCATTTTCACAAAAGAGATAAAAAAGAAAACGCAACGCTTAAAGATTTTGTACGACAGTTAAAAAAACTGGCGTTAGGTTGCAAATTTATGGGGCCGGACGGAAAACTGCCATTAGGTATAATATTACGTAGCCGATTCGTGGCGAGATACGCAACGAAGAAATGCAAAGATATCTATGCCGACGACATGAGGAAAACATATCTCATTAATATTCATGAAAATGTTTCTAGTAACTGACAATTTTGAGGCAAATCAAGCGTATTGAATCATGTCTCGGAATATTGGTGACGATAATTGATGGTGAATTATTGAATGGATTTTTATACAATCTTCCCGGGAATTAAGGGGACCGTATGGTCTAGAAATTTGAAAAAATCGATTTTTTTTTTTTTCGATATGTCGAAAGTATAGTATCTCAAGAATATACTGTGAAATTTTCATGCGGAAATTCTCAATATTACAGCTTCTACAGCCCATAACGCAGGTAGAGAGCGGTCCGCGCGCTCCTAACGGGTCTAGCGCTAACCGGTAACCTAATCGGAGCGCAGCAGCTGACCCAATCCTTCTCCGAAAATATATACCTGTATATAGTACATACTATATACCTATATATACTTTTCCCTTCCCCGAAATATACCTATTGTCGAACATTTGTGAGGGAAACGGTCATTTCGCTTTCCCCTGACTTGATCAGTACAACGTTACGTTTTGACGAACCAACATCGAAAATTTTGAAATAAAATATCAGAAAATATGGATAGAAAGCAAGGCCGTGACTCTTCTAGACGACCATCTTCTGTAGGTCGCAAAAGATATTTCAAGGGCAATCGATTCACTATCGAAAATACTACTGATTTTACGAGCACGTCTGCGAAAAAATTAAAAGGCAATGAGGAATTGGAAGTAAACGTTAATCCTACTTTCAATTATTGCATCATCGAATTCAGCATGATATTTTTAACGTTGCAACAGTTGTTGAAGTGTAAAGATTGTAACGGTGCGGTCACTTTTAGCAAAAACGGACAACGTGGTCTAGGATTCAAACTCTCTGTGAAGTGTGAGTGTAAAGAAACTTTTATTTTGTCTTCGTCGTTAATTGATAAGGCATTTGAAATCAACCGTCGACTTGTTCTCGCCCTGAGAATGCTTGGAGTAGGATTTGAAGGCTTGAAAAATTTCTGCGGTCTCATGGATCTTGGACAAGGAATTTGTAAGAGTACATATTACGGCATCGTGGACAATATAAAAATTGCAGCTGAAGCCGTCGCGAAAATCGTTTTCCAAAGAGCATTGAAAGAAGAAGTCGAGTTGAATGTAAAAGCTGGGCGTCCCGCGGATGAACTTTCTGTGTCTGGTGATGGATCGTGGGCGAAACGTGGATTCTCATCGCTTCTCGGTATTGCCTCGTTAATAGGGAAATACAGTAATAAAATTTTAGATGTTGTCGTCAAATGCAGTATATGTCAAGCCTGCTCTCAATGGAAAGGCCAAGAGGATACGATTGAATATGAAGCGTGGTATCGAGAGCATGAAGATCACTGTGACGCAAATCATACCGGAAGTGCTGGCAAAATGGAGGTAGACGGCATCGTGGAAATGTTCAAGAGATCGGAAGAGTTGTACAACGTAAAATACGCGAACTATATCGGAGACGGCGACACGAAAACGTTCAAAGCCTTATTGGACACAAAGCCTTACGGGGATGATTTTTTAGTTTGCAAAAAAGAATGTGTTTTGCATGTTAAAAAACGTTTGTACAAACGTGCTGTTGATGCGAAAAAAAAACATGCACAAATAAAGAAAGCAACAAAGAAATTGACAGAAAAAGAAGAGGGAAAAAAGACACAGCGGAAATCGATAAATAAAACACCGAAGCGTCAACAATTGACGAATAAATTATTGCAAGAGCTGTCAACTTATTACGGTCTAGCAATTAGACGTAATTCAGATTCGACTGAAGGGATGAGAAGTGAAATATGGGCAGCATATTATCACAAAATTTCAACAGATGAAAATCCGCAACACTCGTACTGTCCTCCAGGTTCCGAATCGTGGTGCAAGTGGCGTCAAAGTGAGGCTGTAGGTACTTTAGACACCTACGAGCACCCACCTGCTCTGTGCGATGAAGCACAAGAGATATTAAAACCAATTTATGAAGAATTGACAGCAGAGACTTTATTGGAAAGGTGTATTGGCAGTAATACGCAGAACAATAACGAAAGTTTCAATGCTTGCGTGTGGCACCTTGCGCCGAAACATCTGTTTGCCGGAAAAAAAATCATTGATATTGCCACTCACATTTCCGCTTGCATATTCAATGAAGGATTTGCATCCCTATTGAAAATAATGGAGACCATGGGCATAACAATCGGGCCACAAGCGGAGCAACTAGCGCAAAACCGAGACGAGCTGCGAGTATCGAGCGCCAACCGTAGGAGCACGGACAACTCCAAAGAGGCTCGGACAGCTCGAAGAAATGAAAGGAGTGAGGAAATCTTGAATTATGAACGTTCCGAAGGAATCCTATATGGTGCCGGAATCGCGGATTAACTGTAAGTATTCAAAATTTGCTCAATTTTTGAAAATATCTGTACCTCAAACTTTAAACTCATTTATCTCGAAACGACTTTTTTCGGCACTGCGCAGGTGAAAACAAAAAAACTATTCAACCGAATCACTTGAAATTTGGATATGTTGTTCACAACATGTATGGCTATCGTCGGAACTACAATCATAATTTTATTTAAATAATTTCTTATTGTTTATACTAAAAAACTAGTGAAAAAAAAACCCGATTTTACGAATTTTTTTTCAAAAGCGCGCCATTTTGTCAATTTTTAATTTTTTCGATTTGTTCTAGTCCCGACCATAACTGCACTCTTTCTGATTAAGAATCTTCTTGAATTTTGTGTTTCAGATGAGTAGAAGTCTCGGATCGATCTTCACCGTCCGGGTCGGATTTTTCGAGAGGGTCGTCTTCAATGCCAATTATATGATAATAAACACTGTTTTTAAAATTAAAAAAAAATTTTTTTGTATACTTAATAAAGGTAGTAATAAACCCGAAAAGTTAAAACATCGATTTTTAAATTTTTTATGGCAAAAAAAAAATCGTGAAAATAGGTGAAATTTTCGTGCTCTAGACCATACGGTCCCCTTAATTTCACGATTCTGCTCTAACAATTCGCTGCAATTTTGCAAGCGCTTTATGAAATTTTTAACTTGTCTGTAAAAGTAAACGTCACAAGGTTGCACCAAGGGAGTGCATTTTGGAGGAATTACTTTTACAGAGCAAGTTGGCATATTTTCGTCGTCTTGAAAGATTTCATCATGTATCTCTGAATTTGTCAGCCCCCCCCCCCCCCCCCCCGAAGATTCAATGAGAAGTAAAAATTTATTCTCCCCGACGTAAGTTTTTAAACATTTCTGGATGAAATCCGTGTATAAGGCTGTTATTTGTTTTCCGGACTTCGATGATGTTGCAATGACGTTCGTATATGTATTGGCATAGCCATCTACTAATTTTTGAATACGAGGTCCGAAATGACCGGTCGCCTCTTGCAAACATACAGGGTGTCCAATAGGAAGTTGCTGAAACTAATCGGCTGTCATTTCGAACCACGTGCACAGAATCAGAAAAGCCAAATTGCTTTAAATAGAGGAAACTCTGCAGTTTTAAACGCACATAAATAAAACTCAGTCAAATATTTTCTATGTCAATTTATTACATCTTATAAAAATAACAAAAAACTACAGTGATTAATGATAGATATTTTCGAAGTGCGAACCGTTAGATTGTGAAACTTTAAAAAATATTTCAAAGTGTTGTGTAATGATGATTTCGTTATGAGCAGCTTTCCGAATCGAATCATTTGGATTTTGTTTGAAATAATTCTCCACTTCGTTGATCTTCTCTGGTGTAGTCACCATAATAGATAGACCTGGCAACTCGTGTCTACGGTCCTGGAGTATACCATACTCGACGAATTTATCGATTATCCTACAAAAATTAACGTAAAATTACTTCAATGCAGTTTAATTGAATTGAAACACAAGTTGTGTGATAGATGAATATTAATAAATATTAAATTCTTACCTTTTCAGAGTGTTTTCGCTGGCAACTCTATGAGTTCCAAACTCAGTATGAAACCCTCTATACGCATTACTATAAATTTTTCCCCGCGAGAAGAAGCACTCAATAAGATATACTTTTTCTTCCGTGGTGAGCTCACTCATTTTGACGCGCGCGTACTTGCTTCAACCACGGCTGGAATAAAACTGCGGGGCCTCAGGTATGCGCCTTAGAAAAAGAGACCCCTATTGAATTCATGGAGGGAAGAGACACTTATTTAGTTTTAGCAACTTCCTAAAAACTTTTTATATAATTAATTTTGAATTTATACATTTTGCATCGGTAAAAACATTTTGTACGCAGCAAACTTGTATTTACCT
Organism: Rhimphoctona megacephalus; assembly: GCA_963989365.1. Taxonomy (NCBI): domain Eukaryota; kingdom Metazoa; phylum Arthropoda; class Insecta; order Hymenoptera; family Ichneumonidae; genus Rhimphoctona; species Rhimphoctona megacephalus. The sequence goes on along the minus strand of OZ022416.1, from coordinate 20,001,832 downwards.
GTTTGGTTAGTATTTATAATATAATCCTCATGGTATTAAGCGGCACGTCTGTCGACGAAAGGTCTCTGCAGATGCCAAGATTTCCTCCATTGATGCCGCCTCTTTTTTCGAAACCAGTTTCGTGATTTTCCGTTGAGAAATTTTGTGTTTTTGTTTGAATGCCGTGACCCATCGATCAGACGCCTTGAAATTGAAATCGATGAATTGTGCAGCAGCAGCCAATGCCCATTGTTATAAATTTCTTGTCGTAACTTGCTGATATTGCTGTCTTGTTTCCATAAAACGGTCATAGGTCCACGAATCTGTCGCCTCAAATTTGTCCAATCTCGTTCCACCACTTTTAATATCATTCTCCCATTGTGAAAGATATTCTTTTCTCTTCAAGTGGCTGCATCCTTTTTTTTGCAATGTCGTCAAAGACCACGTGGGATGCGCTTTAGCAATGTTCACGACTTTGACTTTGTAGACGATGGGAATCATTTCACTTTTATTTTTTTTCAGTTCCGGTTCGTACTCGTCTAGAGAAGAATCAAGTTGGGGCACTTCGAACTGTAGTTCTTCGCAATCCTCATGAGCGTAAATTAATTCCTCTTCAATTACGAATTTTTTTTCACCTAAAACTTCCAATGTATTATTATAAAGTTTTCCGGCCAATAACATAGCATCGTGAGATATTTCTTCCGAAGGTGTTGATGCAATTAAATTATTTTCCGTCAACAGCTCTTCATAATAAACTACTGCGTCCTTCAATCGCGATTTTGATTTATCACTGTACATGGATTCTTCAGGAATTTCCTCTCCTATTCCAGAAGAGCCAGCAGCTTCTTCAGTCGACATTTTTAACTTCGAATTGTAAGAGAACTTTGAAATTTAAGAAATAGGCACGTCTGTTCACGACGAAATCGAAAAATGAACTGCTGTTCAATTTTCACAGACTCGCGCACAGTCCTATGCGCAGATGTCCGTTATAATCCGATGGGGACCCCAGGTCAAAATTCTTTAGACCCTTACAAGGCCATAAAACCGAATAGAACAACGAGCACGAATATTTTTCAGTGAATGAAAAACTTTACGTTCTTGAGATAAAATAAATTAAAAAAAATAATGTAGGGATGAGAAACGCTTTTAATAATTGTTGAGATAACAAAAAAAAGTAAAAAAAATAAGATCCGAAGGAGGAATCGAACGCGAGACCTCCGGCGCAAAAGACTGAGCCCTAACCGTCTAGACTAGACGGCGACTCGACAAGTGTTTGACATTTTAAACTCATAATGCGCCTAGGAAACTTTGAATCGATTTTTCTCGGAATTTTCCGAGTAGTGCGTCCTACTACTTTAACCACGTGAGGTGCTAGGGGTCCTCTTTCACCACAAAAAAATTCGGCCAAATCCCCGACCCCACCGTCGTGCCGTATCCTTGTGAGCGGAATAATGAGGTTATTTTATTCAAAAATATATTTAATGAATTCGAAGTAACCGCGCTGTATAAAACCTAGCATGAAACAAGGGGATCAGGAACGTTTCGTAGCGCACTAGCACCATCTCTGGGAGAGGCTGTTACGGGTACGTTCGATGGTACGCTCAGTGTTGGAATCGTTTACTTACCGTTCGACTTGACATAGTAAATGCTCACACATAGTGAGATGGGTGCGTTTACCTTCACGTTTGTCTAAGTTGACTGCGTACAGACGCTTTACATGCTTTTAACGCTGTGAGCACCCAGGTCGGACGTACCCGATGTGTTAAATCCCATGCGAAAAATACCAATATGCTTTATCTCCAAAAACAGTCCAACGCTTTCGTGAAATTCGGGTACGCGTTCCATTCAACAATATTTTAAAAATATATATTTTTTTCGTTTGCTGAATTGTTGTTAAATGCCAAATCCAAATAGTACTATGAGTCATTTTTTGTCGTTACTCTTTCTATGAGACTTCACATTTTTTTCTGTCGTATTAGTTGAAAAAAACCTATGGATTTGTTTTGAAATTTCATTTACTTTCTATTAATTAAAGGTAATCTTCCGAAAAGCTAACGACATTAACTTTATTATTTCTGGAATATGGGTTGCTTGTACTTCGGGAAAAATAAACAGTCAACATTTTCATTGCAATTATGTATTTATTGTTTTGCAGATGGAAACAAGACATCGTTGACTTAATCGTTATAGATTTTTTTTGGTATTTCCAATGTACCTAACAAGCATTTTTGGGGTTGAAAGTGTTGTCAAACACTTTCGGCGAAACTAGGAACCCATTTTCTGTAAAATACCAACAAGTCTCAGTCATTATTTTGCAGTGAAAATATAATAAACAATTCAACATTGTTTATAACACTAATAAAATTTCTTTTCTCGATTATTTTTTTGGTTATCACATAAATGTTCTCACTTTTCTTTCTCAATCATTTGCAGATTTTCATTGCCTGCTTATCTAAAATATTACACCACGTTGCAATTTAGAGAAGAAAAAGAAAAAAATGTACATGCCGATAGAATGAACAACCGGTAGTCCAGTCATTACTTACAAAACAAAAGGGCCAAAGTAAAACTAATGAATTCACATATCTGTAAATGATTTGAGAATATTGTATGGCAGCGAGGGTCCTTCGAAAAAATAAAATATAAGTTGTCAACCAAGTTTTCCTCCGAGCTTTCGCCATCACTCGGGCCATACGGTAAACTTAGTTTCTTTACAATCACTCGGCTCTCGATCAGTAGACGGAAACCATGTATGCCTAAATGATGAGCTTTTACAGTTTTTCGTTGTTCTTCTCTGCCCCATAATCGAGGTCCTATATATTCTAACTTATCGTTGATATTTTTTGAGATAACAAACGAGAAAGTAAAAAATTGAGAGATTGAAAATTATTTCGTGCCGTTTTCTTTTTTCTTGTTATATACACGAGGCACAACAATTAAAGGGTATTTTAAAAAATTCTAAATTTTTGGGTGATTTTTAACAGGCTGTAACTCGAAAGACAGTTATCGCAGAAAAAATTGAAAAAAAAGCAAATTCTAGCTTCAAGTGACTAGATTCAAGATCCATACTCAAAATTTTTTTAGCATGAGTAGTTCATGAGGAATCGTAAGAAAATCGACGGAGATAAATTTTTCCAAATATTTTTCCTTTTTTAAAACGGTCTACGGGCTATAAAAAAAAATTTCGAGTTATATCACCATAATGATCTTTTAGAAAATTTAATTTGCTTAATTTGACATACTGATGAGTTGTGTATGATCATTTGTCGCAGTGTTATCATCGAGCAAAGCAAAAAATCCATCGATTTTCCGTTAATTTTCTTACGATTAGTCATGACGTTGAAGTTGAAAAATCGACACGACGGTTGGATCATTTAGCTCGCGCAATTGTAGTGATAAAGTCTTTTTCAAAAGTACTGTATAATTTGGGTCTGTGTAATTCACACAAAAAATGGAATATCTCATTGAAAAAAAAAAAATTCACTAGATTAAACTAAATCTATTTTGAAGCAAATGATTCCAGCTTCATTATGCTTTTTTCGATTCCTTAAACGATTTTTTTACATACATTGATCGTTAGGCTCCTAAGTTAGTACACTGACTGTTCGTTCATTAGGTTTATATCAAAATATTACATCGAGAAGACGTATTATCGAATTGTTATGGCATGAGCGTTTTTCAGAATTATAATATAATTTTGTTCTAATAAAATTCTTAAGCGATGAAAATTCGGTCGAAACAGTTTTTGTGTCGGTGTGACCATTTCGATTAAAATCTCTTAAGTCCTAAATTAGTCCGATCATTCAATGAGAAGAGTCATTGATTATTAACCTGGGATGATACAACGAAAGTTTAAACAAAAACTGTAGAATAGTTTGAGTGGATCACGGAAAAAATATGCTCTTTTAACTTATCGCGAAATATTTAGAGCGATGGTTTTCGAAATCCACAACTTATTAGAAATCAGCTCTTTTTTTCCAAAATAGCGAGAAAAAAATTTTGTAACTTCGCGAAAAAAATCGCATTTCATTAAATAAAAAAATGAATTGAAACTCAAAATTTCCTCTCACAAATCCTTACCCGGAAAGTTACTTTACGGACTGTTACAAACGTAGCGACTGGTTTATTTACATAGAAAATTACATAAATTCTTTGGACAAAGCACAATGAATCTCTATATTTGTCTGCTTCAAAATGGTGTTTATTAATTCCATTTTTGATTCCAAATTTCAGGGGCGAGAAAAAGCAACGGAAATGTATATGAGCATAGTTCCCGTATCATTATGGAGAACCGATTTATCGCAAGGAAACTAAAATTACCTCATTTTCCTAAATGATGGCGAAGCTCAGTGGAAAACTTGGTCGGCGACTTTAGGCTGAACTTTCCAAGCCCCCCCCCCCCCTTATTAATATCGTTAAATCATTTGTGGATTTGTGGATTCCAAATACTCATAAAGAGGTGATGCCAATGAGATCGATGTTTTTTTCTATTAGATTCGATCGCTGTTAGTGCTGGTGAAAAAAATAACTCACTCTCCATCTCTCTTTCTCAATTTTAGCTTTAACCCTTTAACGCCCAAAAGACACGTTTTGCATGTACTCTTTTCTAGGGGATTATTTACCATGAAAACGTAATTGAAAAAATTCGTAAGCTACCTTGTCGAGTATTTTCGAGGTCGGACTTTTCAATACGATCAAACAAATTTTTTAAATGAATAATTGATCAAATAATTCTCGAAGCATAGTCCTAGAAAGCGAAAACCTCAGTATTACACGTGGTAGATATTTTTTTGATTTGAACTAATTAGTTATGCAAGCAGAGTAAATGAAATTTGCTGAACGTGTTCTTCACGTATGAATTCTTATAGGCAGCTATTTCTGGAACAATTCTGGAAAGTTTCAATTTCGTCTCACTGCTTCATAATTATGACAACTCATCTACGTATTATTTTTCGTAGATAACGACTTTTGGAACGATTTTTGGGAAATTTCATGTTTTGTCATAATTTTTTTAAACAAATTTTTCAAACAATTCAACCAATTTGTTTAAGCAATTAGTGGACACTTAAATCCGAAGCATTATATGATGCTGAAGTTTCCATCGTTTTTATTTTATGGGTCAAATCGGATGGTCATAAAAATGAGGTACACAAAGTTTCGCGGACGTTGAACCACCGGAAATAATAATTTAAGGCGGTTCAAGTATAGAAAAATTTTTCTCATCCAACCTATGGTTTACGCAAACTTTTTTATTTTGCGGATCGTTAGAATGCCTCAGAAAGCAGATAAAAAAAAATTAACAAAAAAATCGAGTCACCGGAAAGTACGATTTAAGGCGGTTAAAGATTTGAAAATTTTTTACCACCCACCCTATGGGTTACGCCAACTTTTTCATTTCAAAGATCATTAGAATGCCTCAGAAAGGAGTTACGAAAAAATTGAGAAAAAATCGAGTCACCGGAAAGTGTGATTTAAGGCGGTTGAAGATTTGAAACATTTTTACCACCCACCCTATGGGCCTACGCCAACTTTTTCATTTCACAGATCGTTCTAATGCCTGAGAAAGGACTTACGGAAATATTGAGAAAAAAATCGAGTCACCGGAAAGTGCGATTTAAGGCGGTTGAAGATTTGAAAATTTTTTACCATCCACCGTATGGGTTACGCCAACTTATTTATTTTGCGGATCGGTAGAATGCTCCAGAAAACAGTTACAAAAAAATTAACAAAAAGATCGAGACATCGGAAAGTACGATTTAAGACGATTTTTATTCTACAGATCGTTAGAATGCCCCAGAAAGAAGTTACAAAAAAATTAACAAAAAAATAGAGTCACCGGAAAGTACGAAAAACAATCGACCACTCATTTACTCATTGCTTGAGGAACCTCGAAATGGTGGATCGCTGTCTCACTTGGCGGCACGCAAGCGGCGGGGACAGCTGTCCCTTTCATTCGCTCGGCGGCCGGTGCGGAGAGGGGGTATCCTCGTTGAGCGCTGTGCTCGAGTCACCGGAAAGTACGACTTGAGGCGATTGAAGAATTGAATTTTTTTTTTGTATTTGCTTTCTGGATCACTCTAACGATCTGTGAAATAAAAAAGCTGGCGTAACCCATAGGGTGGGTGGTAAAAATTTTTGAATTCTTCAACCGTCTTAAATCGTACTTTCCGGTGACTGGATTTTTTTGTTAATTTTTTTGTAACTGGTCCCTGGGGCATTCTAACGATCTATAAAATAAAAAAGTTGGCGTAACCCATAGGGTGGGTGGTAAAAAATTTTCAATACTTGAACCGCCTTAAATTATTATTTCCGGTGGTTCAACGTCCGCGGAACTTTGTATACCGCATTTTTATAACCATCCGAATTAATCCATGAAATAAAAAAGTCAGCATGTCAACTTTGCAAAATTTTCGGTTTCGTTGTTTTCCAACGACGGAAACTCAGCATCATAGCATTATTACACATAGACAACGATTTAAAAAAATATTGAATTGCGGAAATTATTTATTTAAAAATTTGTTTAATCGAATTGTGTGTATAAAATATCGCAATGTGTTTCTGACATATTTTCCCGCGTAGATCATAAGTCTGGAAACAATGTTGAAAAATTTCGACTTTTCATTATAGTTTGTTTCAGCAAATTGTTAAAACAATTCAAATAATTTGTTTAAACAAATAGTGGCAATATATTCCCGTTGCATTATGTCGCGTAAACAATAATTTTTAAAAAATTTCATTTTTTGTCAGAATTTCTTGAAAACTTGTTTAAACAAATTGTTTAAATAAATGAAAACTATCCTTTTTGACGTACTTTGGTGCGTAGATCATGATTCGGGAAACAAATTTGAAAAATTTTGATTTTCCGTCAAAGTTTGTTTAAACAAATTGCTTAAACAGATGAATTTTGCAATACTAATATCAAATTCGTGATCAGCGACCCAAAAAATCTTGGAATCATGTATAATTTATATATCAACTCTAAAAAACTGGTACTCATTATCAAATTTGAATACCCTGAAAATTAAACATTTTATCTTAGCACACTGTTAAAAAATACATATATGAAATTTACAATACTTTTACAATACAACGGTAAATGAAATTTACAAACCGGGTGTATGAAATGAAAATTATTGCACTCGCATGCCAAAATTGAAATATGAACATAAATTTTGGTTACTGATGTGGAATTTAAGATACATAAACCTCAAACTTGTTAATCGGAGGTTTTTGAGGTCGCTGATTACGAATCCGATGTCAGATTTTCAAAATTCAAAATGGCGGATTCAATATGGTGGACGAATTTTGAAAAATACATTCATTTGGCCTGAAATTTGTTACTCGGTGGTTTTCGGGATCGCTGATTACGAATCTGATATCAGATTTTCAAAATTGAAAATGGCGGATCCAATATGGCGGACGACTTTTTTAAAAATCGATCCAATTGACCTAAAATTTGTTACTCAGGGGTTTTTGGGGTCGCAAATTACGAATCTGATGTTCGTTTTTTAAAATACAAAATGGCAGATCCAAGATGGCGGATGAGAAAATCAGAAAATGGATCTACACTCATGAAAATAACTACCTGGGGGTTTTCGAGGTCGCTGATTATGAATTAGATGTTAGTTTTCCGAAATTCAAAATGACGGATCCAAGATGGCGGACAAAAAAAAAGAAAGTGGATCTATGCTCATCAATAACAAAAACCCTATTACTCTAGGGTTTTTGTTATTGATGATTACAAATCCTATGTCAGCTGTGAACAGTGACCCTGTAAAAGTTTGAGTGGACATTTTCTGGAGTGAAAGTGAACTTATTACATTTTCGTCCGCCATATTAAATCTGTCATTTTGAATTTCAAAAAACTGACATCGGATTCGTAATTAGCGACCCTGAAAACCCCCTAGTAACAAATTTCGGGCCAAATGAATCGATTTTTAAAAAGTCGTCCGCCATATTGAGTCCGCCATTTTGAATTTTGGAAACCTTACACCGGGTTCATAATCAGCGACCCCGAAAATCCCTGAGGGACAAGTTTCAGGCCAATTGGATCGATTTTTAAATAAGTCGTCCGCCATATTAGATCCGCCATTTCGAATTTTTAAAATTTTGAAAATCTTACATCAGATTCGTAATCAGCTACCCCGAAAACCCCCGAATGATCATTTTTATAAGCCTAGCTCAACGTAATTTGATAATTGACATTTTTTTTGCAATTCTTGCCAAAAACATTCATTTGTTTATATTCTTATAATTACAAAATTGTTACTAATTTATTGCACTATAAATTTTTTCTACAAAGTAGTCCAAATTTGTGGGTCGTTGGCGTTTAGAAATCAAAAATATATTGATTTTTGACAAAGTTATGAACTTTGAATCCAAAAGTGGTTTCGATCGAAACCGCTGGGACGTAAAGGGTTAAAGTTGACCTTGAAATCATCTTGAAGGTCATGGTCAAGGTCATGATCGAGGTCACCACTAGATGCGCCTTGTTAAAATTGATAACTTTAGTCTCAACGATAGAATTTAAGAAGCTTCTATTCTTGTCCGAGGTATCCACACTGTGTTTAAGTTTAAGGGACAACACCACTGTGACGGCTTCAAAAAATCGATTTTTTGAAAACCATTTAAAAAAATCTAAAATACTTTTAAGATTGAAATGCCGTTGGACCTAGGTCGAAAAAATAATTATTTTCGTAGATATTGAATATTTTGTGGAGCGGTGCAGCGGTTCGCGACGCTCGGGGTCCCGCGCAGCTGGGCGCCTTAGGGTCGCCAGGTATTCTTCCCGCCTTTCTCAGGTATTCTTTTGGCTCCCTTCACAAAAACCGGCTATTGTTAGCCAGTTAACTATTGTTATAAATATAGTTTCGAAAAATAGCACTTGGTGGCGATAATTGAAAAAATTCCATGGCAGGTATAGGGATAGCGTCATAGCGTCAGTTTGCAAATAGAAGCGACGCTATTCGTGTCTAATCGCTCCGAATCGTTTCGTTTGTGAATATCAAACGCTCCAAATTATTAGCCACAACATGACGATTACCCGGAAGGAGCCGAGTCGTGGTGTTCGTGGCAGCGCGCGGTCGCAAATGGTGATATTTCTAAATATCGCCATAAACCGCCTCTTCCTCAGGAAATATTGGAGGCAATTCAGCCAATCTTCGAAAATTTGAGCAGGGACGATTTGCTGCAGCGTTGTTTGGGCAGCTATACGCAAAACAATAACGAAAGCTACAATAAATCAGTTTGGGCAATAGCCCCCAAGTGCCAGTCCGGAAGCAAAAAAATCATTGATATTGCAACTGATATCGCGGTATTAGTGTTCAATGATGGCCTGAGAAGTCTCATGAAAGTACTGGAGACATTGGGGATAACCATTGACCCAAATTGTTTCAACTTTTGCGTTGAGACCGACGCAGCGCGGATCCAGCTCGGGGAGCGCTCGCTCACAGACGCTGCAAAAGAAGCGAGAAAAGCCTTAACAAGTTCGAGGAAAGAATCAGGAGACAACGATTTGCTTCTTGAAGGCCATCTATATGGTGCCGGCATCCCTGATTGAAGGTAAATAATTTTTTTTTCATTTTATAACATAAATTAACAAACCTAAAACTTTGAACACGTTTTTCTCAAAACCACTTTTTTGAGTGCGGCACGCAGCAGAACTCGAGCAATTTTTATCCGATCGACTTCAAATTTTTACTGTGTCAATAAAATTAGATTATCTAGAGAAGTACATAGGATTTTTTCGATATCTCAATAATTATAAAAATTATAGCCTATTTTCGACGAGAAATTTTGCTCAAAAATCATTCTTTAATTTCAAAGGCGTGCCTATTTTTTAAAAATGAATATTTTTCCAAATCCCTATGTACTTCTCTTCAAAATATTATATTATTAACGAAAACACTCGGTATTTTTTTTTCAGATCGGCGTTGAAGAGAGTTCTGCTGCGTGCTGCGAACCACTGCGGAGATGACGCGAGAGCTTCCCCAGCGCCACCATGCGGCGTGAAAAATATGAAAAAAATGTTTTTTGATACATTAATAAACAAGGAACAAAACCCAAAAAAAAATTTTCGAACATCTCTTTTTTTTCCCACAAAAAAAATTCTTGAAAAATGTGAAAAAAATAGGGGGTGACAGTGGTGTTGTCCGTTAATTAACCCTGCAGTGACCTTCAAGGTCAAAGGGGGCCGGTGACTTAAGTACATATCTGTACGTAACATTTCTCGCTCTATCGATTGCCGATGTCAAAAAAGGGGGTTCCGATTTGAAAAACAAAAGTTGACCTTGAAATAACCTTGAAGGACATCGCCAAGATCTAAATGAAGGTAACCATTGAATTCCTTGGGAAAAGTTACTTCAAGAACGACCTTAACATTTTGGGAAATTGTCTTACCTGCGGAAATATTCAGCCGTCACGTTACTTTTGTGACACCCTGTATAATAGAGACATGTTTAATTGGTAAGCTATGAATTTCATACCCGAGTACGTACACAATATTGACATGTTTAATTAACAAGCTATGAATTCCATACAAAAAGTCGACAAATCCTAGCCAAAAACAGCATAAATTCTGTGAAAAAAGCTGAGACAAGTACATTTATGCCCCCCAAATAGTCGTTCCAGTTAATCCCCCCCACCACCCAGCACCAAAATACCGATCCCCACAGAAATATACAAACATCCGTTTAACTCGTTCATGCAAAGATCTCCGCACAAAAATCCTTTGTAAAAACCAACTCATCATACAAAGTTTTGTGGGTAACCGCTTTCATTATCTTATAAAATGAAGTCAAATTGTACAGAGGTGATAATTTCATTCTCGTAAATGTTGTGAGTTCACAAAAAGTTAATAAATAAATAAAGATCTACTAAAGTATATGTGGCCAAGTACGTGGGATTTTATTATGTTTTTAAAATCTCCAATTATGTTCATGTGCCATTTCTCTAATTAATGCTTTATTACAACGAATTATTATCCTATGACTTGGAACTACAAGGGCTTTAAAAAAAAATACAGAAGTTCAAGAATGCGTTCAAGCTCACGCATTAGCCTGCGCGAGCTTGAACGCTGCCATACTCTCATTTGTAATATTTGTAGTATAGTTTTATTAGTAACAAATTGATAAAAGTTTACCGAAAATTTTTCATAAAATTTGCCATATAAGTCAACATTAATCTACCATACATTTTGACCTTAACTAGTAAAGTAAGCACAGCTAATTTGGAATCACAATATGCGGATTGTTTTGTATCTCAAATTATCCTCCTTTTCTTTAACCAATTGTTATCGATAAATTGATGCTCGTGTGGAGCATATCTCACATTATTACACGTCACGTTTATTGCGGTTTTGTAACATCTTGGGGAAAACTGGAGTTACAGAGCATCTAAACGGTACTATACACCCGGAGTAAGTAATCCGGTACCATTTACACGCACTTTTACACCGAATTTTACTACAACAGGTTTTTACAAAACGGAATAAGCCTGCCATATTATAGCGGTCATCAATTGATTGCGTTCCAAGGCGGGTAAGATTCGAATCTGCATCCGGAGATCCGAATGTTCCAAGTGGCTGAAAAATTTGCCGTGAACAAAAAAGCATATTTTTAGCTGACTAGTCGAAAAATTTTTGGGCCGAACAAGTACTCTGTACGTATCCGCTCTACGCACGATAGTAATCTTTTATCAATTTGTTACCAATAAAACTATATTACAAATATTACAAATGAGAGTGTGGTAGCGTTGAAGCTCACGCAGGCTAATGCAATTCTGTATTTTTTTTTTTTAAACCCTTGTAGTTCCAAGTCATAGGATAATAATTCGTTGTAATAAAGCATCAATTAGAGAAATGGCATATGAACATAATTAGAGATTTTATGAACATAATAAAATGCCACGTACTTGGCCATATATACTTTAGTGGATCTCTATTTATTTATCAACTTTTTGTGAACTCACAACATTTATGAGAATGAAATTATCACCTCTATACAATTTGACTTAATTTGATAAAATAATGAGAGCTGTTACCCATAAAAATTTGTATGATGAGTTGGTTTTTAGAAAGGATTTTTGTGCGGAGAGATCTTCGTAAGAACGACTTAGACGGGTTCGTAAATTTTTGTGGGAATCGGTATTTTGGCGCTGAGTGGCGGGGGGGGGGGGATTAAT